>VZZY01025983.1:248771-281275 GCA_013400335.1 Eurystomus gularis | reverse complement strand
CGTGGGGCACTGTCAGCTCGTGGTCCAAGGTGGGNGGCGTGGGGCACTGTCAGCTCGTGGTCCAAGGTGGGCGTGGGGCACTGTCAGCTCGTGGCTGGAGGTGGGTGAGCATCCCCTGGCCGAGGTGGGGAGGATGGGGGTTGTTGTGAGCTTGTGGTCCAAGGTGGACGTGGGTCATTGTCAGCTCTTGGCCCAAGGAGGGCGTGTGGCACTGTGAGCTCATGGTTCAAGGTGGACGTGGGTCACTGTGAGCTTGTGGTCCAAGGTGGACGTGGGGCACTGTCAGTTCTTGGTTCAGGGTGGGCGTGGGTCAGTGTCAGCTTGTGGTCTAAGGTGGACACGGGTCAGTGTCAGTTTATGGTGCAAGGAGGACGTGGGTCACTTTCACCTCATGATCTCAGGTGGGTCACTGTCCCCTGGCTGAGGTGGGGCAGATGGGGGTCGTTGTCAACTCGTGGTGCAAGAAGGATGTGGTTCACCATGAGCTTGTGGTCCAAGGAGGACATGGGTCACTGTGAACTTGTGGTCCAAGGTGGACATGGGTCACTGTCAGCTTGTGGTCCAAGGAAGATGTGGGTCACTGTCAGCTTGTGGTCTGAGGCGGATGGTGGTCACTATCCCCTGGCTGAGGTGGGGCCAGTAGGGGTCAGTGCCACCTCCTGGTCTGAGGTGGGTCATTGTCTCCTGGCTGATGTGGGAGGGGATGAGGGTCACTGTCATCTCATGGTTTGAAGTGGGTCAAAGTCCCCTGTCTGATGTGGGTCCAATGGGAGTCACTATCACCTCGTGGTCTGAGGTAGATGTGGATCAGTGTCACCTCATGGTTTGAGGTGGGTCACTGTCCCCAGGCTGAGGTGGAGTGAATGGACATCACTGCCACCACGTGGTTTGAGGTGGGTATGGGTCAGCAGCACCTCATGGTCTGAGGTCAGTATGGCTCAGTGTCATCTCATGGTCTGAGTTGGAGTTGGATCACTGTTCCCTGGCTGAGGTGGGGTGGAGAGGGGTCAGTGTCAGCTCATGGTCTGAGTTGGAGTTGGATCACTGTTCCCTGGCTGAGGTGGGGTGGAGAGGGGTCACTGTCAGCTCATGGTCTGAGGTGGATGTGGGTCAGCGTCAGCTCGTGGTCTGAAGTGGTTTTGCTCAGTGCAGTGTCTCCCACACGGAGAAGAAGGGAAGATCCAGGAGTTACTCCCACTTTGAGTGAGGAGAGACCCAAACGGGAGAGAGATTCCCACAAAATGAGCCTGGGAGGCTGAGGTGGGGGACATGGGGGTCATTGTCATGTCATGGTCTGAGGTGGACATGGGTCAGTGCTCCCTTCAGTGGAGGAAGTGTGAGGGCCCCACTTGGGCTGTGGGGATGCCCAAGGAGAAGAAAAGTTCCCCCAAAATGTGTCTGTGGGGCTGAGGGGGGAGGAATGGGGTTCATTGGTCCATGCAGAACATGGGTTGGTGGAGATTTGTGGTAACCCACACCTCACTGGCGAGAGCCCCGAAGGGAGGAGAGATGCCCCTCAAAGGAGTGTGTGGGGCTGGGGAGAGGGGAACGGGGCTGCTCTCATCTCATGGCCTGGAGGGGACATGAGTTGGTTCACCCCACAGGCATGGGGTGTGGAAGGGGTTCTAGCTCTGTGGGACTGTAGATGGTGCCTCAAGGGATGGGGTGGGCTCTTGCCACTCCACAGAAGTGGGGCAGGGTGGAACTGCTGTTCCAGTCAGGAGGTGGTGGGGAGAAGGGACACCCCATGGGTGACAGCATGGAGGCAAGCCCAGGGCTGGGGATGAACCTCGCGCCGGCAGCGCTGCAGAGGGAGGAGGTCCTGGGTCCTGTGGCCCTGGGGAGCAAGGAAAGGCCCCACAGAAAGCGGGGTCTGCTCCAGAGAGGGTCTGTGGGGGGTGGACCCCTGGTTACCTAGCAATAGGATGTGCTGTTTCCAGAGGGTTGGTGTCCTCCTGGCATGGATCGAACCCCCCTGTAGATGACAAGGGGGTGAGGATAGCATCCATCCCTGAGACCATCTCCTCACCAAACGGAGGGGGAGCCCCCCGGCTCGCTGACCCCCCTGCACCAAAAGAGAAGAGAAACGCGGCATGATGCCTCAGCTGTGGCTTTGGCGAAAGAGGAAACCTTCTCCTTGGCCAGCGGTGGGGAGGTGGGGATGGCGTTGGGGTTGCCGGTTTGAGACTGAAGGTCAGGGACACGGGGACTGTTCCCCTCTAGCAGGAGAGGTCCTAGGGTAGAGGAGACGCAGGCCAGAGGAAGGGTCTGAGAAGTGACCTCACGCTCAGTGGGAATTAAAAAAGCATCCTCCGGAGTGAGCTGGAAATTGCGTTATCCTCCCCAAAAAAGAGCAGTGGGAGGAGGCAGGGAGGGATTCTCCGGGATGAAAGCCTGTAGATGCAAAAGCTACCACAGAGATCTTACAGAAAGGGGTGTCGTAAGGACAACTGTAAAGACCTGGTGTGGCTCAATGTCCTCCGAGATGGGACGTGGGTTAATGGAATGGAGGGGGCGTGAGTTGGGGGTGATGGAGGGAAGTCTCCGTGTCGTCTCATGGGGTGGTGGATGCACCCCTTCACCCTATGGATGGGTTAGACTGGAGGGAAGAGCCTGCTGATGGGGTTGGTTGGGTTTGGTAGCTTCTAAAATAACCCTTAGGGAGAAGATGCTGAATTTTTTTCAGGGAGGAGGAGGCGGCACGTCCTGGGAAGCCTTGGAGGGGTTTGCTGGAAGGGTTAATATCCCGGCGTTGGTATTTCCCAGATGAATTAATGGGGCAGAAATTACCTCACCGGTGGATTTTAGGATTTTTTTGGGTACGGGTGAGAAAAAAGATGAAGGGGAAGAGAGAAGGTGTGGATTGACGAGGAGGTGTGTGTGTCCCCCCCCCCTCCATCGGGGGTAGCCGAAGGGGTTAAACTCTGCTGCCTAATGAAAGCGGTGAAGAAGTGGCTGGAGTTAAGATGGAGACAGCATGGTTGAGCCTGGGGGAGGGGAGCGGGGGTGGAGGCAGGGGAGGGCCTTGACACCTCTTCTGAGGACACCAATCTCTCCCGAGAAAACGAATATACACATCAAAGATGGTTATTTTTTTTATTTCTTTGCCGGGAAGGAGCCGAGGGGGTCCGGGTGGGAAGGGCACGTGAAACGTATCCCTCGGAAAGAAGCCCGTGAAATCGTGCAGCAAAGACCACATTTCTTCTGCGTCTTCAATGTCATTTGTGTAGCGTTCAAAGCACATTTGTTCTCAGATTCTGCTTGAGGGTTTATTCTGGTGGAGTTTCTTATTATTTCTTTATTTTCGGCGGCTGAGATCTGGGCCGGGGGACGGCGGGAGGGGGGGTGTCTGCGGGTGATGCGTGCGAGGATGATGAATTGCTACGCGACCCTTCCTCCCGCTTTCCCCGGTGCTCCTGAGTGCTGGATCCCATCAGCAAAAGCAGTTCCCGATGCAGATGCTCCTCTGGCAAGTTGGATTTTTGTTTGGAGCCAGGCAAAAAGAGGCGATTGTGTCTCAACTGTGGTGAAAGCTGAGAGCGAGCAGGTTGGGAGGGGGACACCAAAGCGATGAGGGGGTGCGTGGAGGGGTGAATTTTATTAATGATACCAAGAACCAAAGCTCAAATTGCCCAGACTTGTCCCAGCTTCGTTCTTGGGGAGGAAAAATGTTTCCTTCCGAGGTTGTCAGGGGCTGGGACCACTGGAAGGGACTGGAAGGGAGCCCTGCAGGAATCCTGTCGGGTGAAATCAGGGAGTTTTCTCTCCTGTTGATCGCTAATCCCGCTAGCACGCAGCTCCTGCTTTTTTAAGGCACGCTGGAGCTGCCTCCCAAGATCTGAGCAGAGCAGGAATGAACTTCCCGGGATCTGTGGGCTGCCATCCACGAGGGTGTCTTTTTGCATTCCCGCTGTAGCTATCGCGAACGCCATTAAAATTAATCGTGGATGCGGTGATGGGACTAACGCTGGAAAGCGCTGGTTTAGCGGCGCTGGCCTGCAGCTCAATCGCTTCGTGCTGGTGGGAACTTCAGATGTGGAGGAGGAGGAGGAGGAGGAAGACCTAGGACGGTGTAAATGGTTTCCCGCGGGATGGTGGGTACGCGCTGCGACTGCCCGTGGCGTCATCGGGATCGTACGTTCCGTCGTGGCCGTTGCTCGGCAGCTGGAAGCGAAGTCGTAGAGAATAGAGAGGGGGCAGGTTGGAGCTGTGGAGAAATCCTCCTCCTGAATATGTTGGGTAGTCTGGGGGTTGGTTTGGGGGATAACACCACTCCTGCAGGGGTTTCTTCCCCTAAATGGCGGGAAGATTTGCCAATAGGATGCTGAATAAATAACGTTTTGTGGCAGAAATATACATCGGGCTCTTGTTTTAGTGCTATTATCTCTCCGTTCTGTCAGGATTGTGGGAGAAGTACCTGGTTGGGTTTGGGCAATCTGGGTGGGGGCTTTGTCTTCTCTTTGTGTCCTCTCTTGTCCTACTCAAATCATGTGGAGGGGGCAGTGCAAGTACTGGGGGGTGGCTTGATGATGTTCCTGGGGCTTTGTGGTTAGTTTTTTGCTCAGCTGAGAACCAAGGGCTGTGCTAATGCTGCCTGCCTATAGTGGCTGCTGGAAAGAAAGTATACGTATGTATTGTAAAAATGTGTGTGTGTATACATAGATATGGGTATATAGAGGTTTTTTCTTTTCAGTTCTTGCTTGAAGTACTATGATCCCAAATGTCATTCCCACTGATAAAGCTCAGGTCCTGGGGTTTCGCCTTTGTAAATCTACAATTTTCACCTTTCATCTCAAATCTCTTAGATTTTTGATCTGAGATAAAATCTCCTTCTCTGGAGAGGTTCCAAAGCTGCCTGGATGCGATCCTGGGCACCCGGCTCTGAGTGAGCTGCTGGAGCAGGGGGGTTGGACGAGATGATCTCCAGAGGTCCCTTCCAACCCCCACCATGCTGGGATTGTCTTGAGGACTAGAACAATTCAGCCAGACCATCCCAAAAGTAAAGGGTGCCAGGTTGCGCTCGCTGTCCAGCCACTGCACTGCGAGCTGCAGAAGGGTTTTTCACTGAGGAGGGCTGTTGTGGAGCTGTGGTTTTGCTGGAAATAGGCTGAAGATGGGTCCATCAGGGCTTGCCACGGCTGTTGCTTTCGCTGGAGCCATTCAGCCATTTAAATTCCGGAGAGTCTTGCCTTAGAAGTTTTCCTCTCTTGGAGAGTTGCACAAGTTGTGTTAGTGACAAGAGTGTAACTTCTGCATCTAATCCACCTCTCTGTAACCTCCGTTACAAGTAGGCTAGTGGGTCATGGTTGCTGTCGTGGAGTACAAAGTTTAAAGTACGATCCACGTTATTAGATTCCATTGGGTTACCAGTATGTGGAGTTGGAGCTAAAAGGAGCGGTGATCAGCTGGAGATCGCTCTGTGTCTGTTAAAATGTCAGTAAGGGTAAGATTCGTGACTCAAATGCAGAATTTTTGTGGGATTTGTTCCTAAAACTGATTGAAATACATATTTAGAAGAAAAACATACTATAAAAAACCAACTGAACAAAGCAGAACAGCCCTTGTCATGGTTTTGACATTAAAACCACCTTTGCGTATGCGTGTGATTAAAAGAAAAACTCAGAGTGGTTTGGGTTGGGAAAGACCTTTAAGATCGAGTCCAACCATGAACCCAACACAGCCCAGCCCACCACAAAACCATGCCCCTAAATTCCCCCCATTTCAGCAAAGACTCGACATCTCGTTTATTAGTGGAAAGACCAAATCGATGAGTTGTTCCTCTTTCGGCGTGCCCGGAGGTGGAAGGATGAATCAGTGGGTTTAAATGGAATATGTGGTATTTAATGACTGTGCGATGAGAGGGTTTAGACTCTACCAAAATACTTTGTTCTGGGATGAACTGTGAGTTCGAGACACGCTGCTTGGGATAGTTTAGAAACCCCGGCAGCTACAACTCTTAAGATATCTACCCAAGTCCTTTGAAGCAGGAGACATCTGCTTGTCAGATGACAGATGACCGAGAAGCTGCTGACCTAAAGCTTCCTGGTTGGCTTGGTTTGGGACTCTCAGCTCTGTAGAGTCTTTCCGTAAATTTACTGCCTGCTCTGGCACACTTGAATATCTTTTTTTTTTTTCTTTTTTTCAGCTTTTTCTGGTTAGCTTGTCTGGCAGCTAAGTTTTTCCCTTTAGCCAAGTTTTAACAGCTTGCTTTTATAGTATGGAGTTTTGTCAGCTTCTGACAAGTTGGCAGAAGGAAGACATTCTGGGATAGATGGTAAATATGTTCTCCCTACAAAAGCAGGTCTGGGGTATCACTTTTTTCCAAGCGAGGCAGTTCTCCCTTCCAAAATCCTCCCCATTTCTACGAGTTTTCTACGGCACCTCTCTAAGTGCGTGCTGGGCTGCAGGTGTAGAGGTCCAAAGACGTTGAATCTGAAGTGCAAGGCAGGTGGGTTGTGTCTGTGGGAAAGTCATGGTCATCATGGTAATGATGAGAAAAGGCTTTATCCCTTGAGTAGGGTCTCCATTGGTTGTGGGATGGCGGCGAAGCTCCGTGTCTTGTTGAGTGCTACCCACTAGAGGGGGTCAAACCACAGATGTTGAAGCAGATCTGCAGTGCCAGCCTTGGGAGGGCAGAATTGTCTCCAAACCTTTTCTTGGCAGAAATAACGGCGCTGCCCTGACCTGGTGGGAAGTCACCTTCCCATGCGGGTCAGTGTTTCTGCAGTGGCAGCGTGGCTTGGGTGGGTGGGTGAGTGGGATTTGGAGGAGAAACTGGAGTTTGGTTTCCTCTTGGATGTCAGGATGCTGTTGAGGAAGAGCCATGTGGGCATGAGGTGCTCAGTGGGGAAGGTGGTCCTGCGGTGACAACAGCTTGTCACCTCTCCACCGTGGCATGTGGAGAGGAGGAAGGGGAAGCAGAAGTGCTTTGGTGACCTAACTATGCAGGTTCTTACTGGAACCAGCATAAAGCTTCCATGGCTTTCAAAGTGAGGACAGCAGCGCTAGGTATGTTTGAGAGAGCATCTCCAGGAGTCTGAAAGCTGTAAGGGAAGGTGGCTGCTTTGAAGTTGCATTGCAGGCTGCTTTCTTAAATGCTACCACCCACATGGTCTTTGACCAGAAGGCTCAAGCTTCATGCTGAGCTCCAGGAAAGACCGTGGTGCCTTTTTTTTGCAGGTGCCCTACGGCTTTATCTGTCATGCCCGTAGCAACCTGAAAGTGCCTTTCCCGATGGAGGGGAAGCAGGGTGCCAAGGGAGGGAGGAAAGATGGCTCACCTCTTTTGTGTGTTAAAATCACAAGGTCTCTATTTTCCACCTTTCTAGACACTTCCATTTTGCGCTGAGCTGCACCGCGCGAGCTCTGTTCCTTGCAGTGGTTCTCCTCTCGGTACAAATGCAGGTTATTCAGGGAGGGTTTCTTTTAATGAAAAGGATGGAGGTAGAACTGATGGTGATAAAGCATCTCTTTGGAGGAGAGCTGCTTTCGCTGCCCTGAGACTGCGAGGAACAGAAATTGGACGTCAAACGTGTAATTTTCCCTGGGCGAGCCTGTGGAGAAGCCTGGATCCCTCACAAAACTTCTTCCTGTACTTTCATTTTGCTTTATTTCCCTTGAATCACAACTTGATTTTTAGCACCTCGCTGCCGTGAAAAGTCAGGAGTAGTATAAAGCAGTGTTTTAACAGCTGGAAGGTTTGCGTCGGGAGGAGTTATGAAGTGGAGGAATGCTTTGATAGAGCTAGTGATCAAATTAAATTCTAATTAAAGGTAGAAGCAAATAACATGTGCCAAATATTGTTATTTCATTGACCCACCTTCTTCTGATGTACTGGGATTCTGGCTGTCGCTCTAGTCTGCTATGACTGCTTTAGGGCGCTGAGATGCTTTTGCAAACCAAATCCCAAGAAAATGGGGAAAGAGCTTTCCTGGAGAGATGGATCTTTAGGAAATCCTCAA
Organism: Eurystomus gularis; assembly: GCA_013400335.1. NCBI lineage: Eukaryota > Metazoa > Chordata > Aves > Coraciiformes > Coraciidae > Eurystomus > Eurystomus gularis. The sequence continues at coordinate 273,315 of VZZY01025983.1, read as the reverse complement.
ACCTAGCAGCAGTCTGGCGGTGGGAGGAACAGCTTGTGTTTCTAACCCTGTGGAGCAGAACAGCATGACCTTTGGAGGCAGATCAACAGGCACATCCCACGTCCTTGGGGACTGGTGGTACCTGCAGTGTCAAGGATGCTCTGGAAATCTCCTGGGCTGTGGGACTGAGCACTTGGCTGTGTCCCAGAGTGGCTGGCAGCGGCTTGCTGCAGCTCCCCGTGGTTGGATTTTTATGTAATTTTTTTTAGCAGCTCCGTACGCTCTGGGAATTTGTGTGGCCCTCCACCCTCAATTCCAATTTCAGCCTGCGCTTGGTTGTATGTAACTGCTGGAGTGTAGGAGCCACGTTTACATTGCTCAGGAGGAGTCTCAGGAGTTGCTCTTTGTGTGCCCTTGGACACCAAAAAATGGTGTCTGTCAGGGGTCCACACTGGGACCAGTGCTGTTGAGTATCTTCATCAATGAAGTATTGGGATTGAGTGCACCCTCAGCAGTTCGGCTGATGACATCAAGCTGAGTGATGCAGTTGACACGGCTACTGGATGGGATCCATCCAGAGGGACCTGGAAAAGCTTGAGAAGTGGTTCCATGTGAACATCATGAAGTGCAATAAGTCCAAGTGGAAAGTCCTTCCCCTGGGTCAGGGCAACTCCTGGTACCAATATGCACGCTAAGGGATAAAGGGATGGAGAGCAGCCCTGTGGAGAAGGACTTGGGGGCACTGGTGGGGGAAAAGCTGGAGCTGAGCTGGCCCTGTGTGCCTGCAGCCCAGCAGCCAACGTCCTCCTGGGCTGCATCCCCAGCAGCGTGGGCAGCAGGGCAGGGAGGGGATCCTGCCCCTCTGCTGCGCTCTGGGAGACCCCCCTGCAGTGCTGGGGCAGCTCTGGAGTCCTCAGCACAGCAGAGACATGGACCTGGTGGAGCAGGGCCACAGGAGGCCCCAGCAATGATGCGAGGGCTGGAAGGCCTCTGCTGGGAGGCCAGGCTGGGAGAGTTGGGCTTGTTCAGCCTGGAGAAGAGAAGGCTCCGAGGAGACCTTCTGGTGGCCTTTCAGGACTTAAAAGGGGCCTGTCAGAAAGCTGGGGACAGACTTTATAGCAGGACCTGTTGGGACAGGACAAGGGGTGATGGTTTTAAAGTGAAAGAGGGAGATTTAGACTGTAGAGAAGGAAGAAATTGTTTTACACTGAGGATGGTGAGCTCCTGGGCCAGGTTGCCCAGAGAGGTTGTTGATGCCTCATCTCTGGCACCATTGCAGGTGAGGTTGGATGGGACTCTGAGCAACCTGCTCTAGTTGCAGATGTCCCTGCTCAGTGCAGGGGGGTTGGTCTTGATGACCTTGAAAGGTCCCTTCCCACCCAAACCCAACGGACCCATTGGCTGAGTACTCCTTTTAAAGTATTTGCGTGCTCGGGTGGCTGAGCTTTGTGTCCGGGTGTACTTTCATCATTTCAGTATAAATGGGTGTGTTATCCCTTCCATCAGTGTCTCACAGCCCTCGCTGAACCAGCAGCCCTGGTAGAACAAAACCAGATCTTGACCAAGAGAGAAAAAATAGAGCGAAAGGCAGTCTTCAGTGTGTCCCCAAAACTATAATGGGACCTGAAGAATGTGCTTCTCCTCACGTCTCTTTTCTTCTGAAATCTGTGAGAGCTCAGGTTCACCTATGAAATATTCACACTCTGTCCTTAGGTGACTTCAGCTGCACAGAAGATCTTTAGCAGAATTGGCAGCTTTGCTGAAACCTCCTGTCTTGAAGCCCAGAGCCTTTCTCGTGAAGACCTCTTCTTCCTCTGCACCACTCTGCCTTTGTGGTTGCACGTTAGGATCATTTGGTTTATCTGCTGCACAGGCTGTTGAAGATTTTTGCTGCCCAAATAACTATCTGGCGACCCTGCTTTAGCAGTGGGCTTGGACGAGATGATCTCCAAGGGTCCCTTCCAACCTCTGCCGTTCTGTGGTTCTGTGATCTGGGCGTTGTATCCCTTTTGCACAGGATGGGTAGAGGGAATAAGCACATTCTCCCTTGTCCCAAAACCCTGTGGGAAGTAGGACTAAGACAGGAGCACCTCGGTGTCCTGCCATAGGTCGTCTGTGAATGCGATGAAGAATCCTAGAATGGTTTGGGTGGGAAGGGACCTTTCAAAGTCATCTATTCCAACCCCCCTGCAGTGAGCAGGGACATCTGCAACTCGAGCAGGTTGCTCAGAGCCCTGTCCAACCTCACCTGGAATGTTTTTAGGGGTGGGGCACTGACCACCTCTCTGGGCAAAGAAGAACAAACCTGTCGGGAACTGGCTGAAATGAACCCTGCAGAGAAACTCGACAGATTGTTGTGCTTTCTGACTTTTTCTACCTTTGCAAGTTGTTTTGGTGTGGCAAAAATTTGCTGTAACCCCCCCGCCCCGCCCTTCCCAATTTGGCAGAACCCTCATTAAAAACTTTTCAGGAGCCACAACGCAAAAGACTCTGGCACCTGACGCTGCCTTTATCACCTTTCTAATTAAACCTGCAGAGAAAGCAAATCAAAGCCGAGTGACCAAGGAGCGTGGCCAGCTGCTGGAGACTCCTTCAGCTCCTGAGTTTTCTCTGTGGGGTTTTCTGTGGGGCAGCAGTGGGGCGGAGGTGCCAGGCCAGTCCTGGACTCTGGACTTCACAGCTCTCTACCAAGATAAAGAAGCGATGGGCTCCTCCATCCTTTCAATGCGGTGGCTTGGGCTTGTCTGCTAAATCAAGGGGATGACAAGTATCCCTGTGATTTTGCAGAGAATTCCAGCAATAGGGAAAATCACTATTTCCCCTGTTTCTGTTGTAGCAGAACAAGTTTAACTCTTCGTGCCGGGTTCTCCCTGGATGGTAGGACTGTCAGTAACACGTTGCCTGATGTACCCAACACAGACGACAGCAGGAAAGCACCAGGAGTGGTTTCGAGTTTGGGATTGGATTTCATCCCAGTTATGTCTAAGCGAGGGAAAAAAGAGCAACGGAGGCCGATGTTGTTGAAGTGAAAATTGTAAAGAGTGGTATAAGCAGAAGGCATTTAAATAATGTAAACAGTCTGGCATGGGAGGAAGGATGGGAGGCATTCCAGAAACAAAGGGAAAATAGTTTTAAAACATGGCTAAAAATACACTAACTCTTGAATTCCAGAGATTATCTCAATTAGCGCTTTTTCAATATATCTTTACAACGGAATTGTTGGAGTTCACAAAAGATAATAGAGGCTACGAGATACAGAGAAGTGATATTAATTTGTTTAATTAAAAGGATGAAGGGCTCCCTAAAATAAGATTCACTTATCTTCTGTCGCAGGGAGGAACGAGGTTATATTCAGAAAGCCGCAGCTCGTAGCGTTGTAGCGTGGAGGGAGCGCGGTGAGAGCCAGGGCTGGGGGGAAGAGCCCCTTCTTCAGCCTCCACACTTGCTTGCTCCGTGACTTTCAGTAGCAAATCCCTTCCCGGGGGATTAATGTGCTATTAGAGCAAAACGGTGTGATTTTACATTGCCAAGAGGATTTTGTCTGATGTTCAGGAAGCAGAAATTGGGCGTTTCTGCAATGATCGTGTAAGCCAGCAGCCCGGCCTGGATCAGCACTGGTGTGACCAGCAGCGCTAGGGCAGGGATCGTTCCTCTGGACGTGGCACTGGGGAGGTCGCACCTTGAATCAGTCAGTTTTGGGCCCCTCACTCCAAGAAAGACGTTGAGGGGTTGGAGCGTTTCCAGAGAAGGGCAACGAAGCTGGGGGAGGGTCTAGAGCACAAGTGTGGTGAGGAGCAGCTGAGGGACCTGGGGGTGTTGAGCCTGGAGAAAAGGAGGCTCAGGAGAGACCTTCTTGCTCTTGACAACTCCCTGAAAGGAGGTTGGGGCCAGGTAATAAGTCTTCTTACTTACTTGGCCTTCTCCCAAGTAATAAGTGATAGGAGAAGAGGAAGTGGCCTCAGGTTGTACCAAGGGAGGTTTAGGTTGGGCCTGAGGAAAGTTGTCTTCCCAGAAGGGGTTGTCAAGGTCTGGCCCAGGCTGTCCAGGGCAGTGGTGGAGTCCCCATCCCTGGAGGGGTTTAAAAGCTGTGAGGATGTGGTGCTGAGAGACGTGGTTTGGTGGTAGACATGGCAGTGCTGGGTCAACGGTTGGACTCTTCCAACCAAAATAATTCTATGAGTCTATGATTTTCCTGTAATAAGAAAAGAAGATATTCAGACATCAGAGGTTTCAAGCACCAACACTCATTTAACTGAGCATCTGTACGTGTGGAATTCTGTGTGTCTGTGTGTGATGTTCTCTTTGGCTTTGGAGACGTGCTACGTGTGTCAGAATTTATGTCTAGCCGCAGCTCTGCGTCTACATCCCTTGGCGTGGGGGAGAAGGTTGCGTTTATATCCAGCCATATTTTAAGAAGTGCAGGGGGAGGCAGTTAGGGGCTGGGGTGGGGAGAAGACCTTCATGCAGATCTCAATTAAATTAGCCCCCCTAGATGTATATTCAGATGTTAAGTAGCGCTAAGCTCTGTATCCTGGCTCAGCAATATTTCGAGGCGCTTTATTGCTTTAATGGAGGGATAAAATAGAACCTGCAATTATAGTAATTTTTTCTAATTGAATATTTTGCTTTATTCTTTCCCTTTCAAAGCATGACTGTAAGTACCAGCCTTCATAAAGCTTTGGAAATATTTATACTTTCCCTTCCGGCAATGGGTGTAAATATACTTTCTCTTGGGCAACACCGTTTCCTGCCTCCTGGCTGAGGAGCAGAACAGCTCTGGAAAGCAATGGGCAAGAAACCTTTCTCTGCTCATTTTAACCGTAGAATAGAATCATCAAGGTTGGAAAAGACCTTTAAGATCAACAAGTCCAACTGTCAACCCAACGCTACCATGGCCACTAAACCATGTCCTAAAGTACCACGTCTACAAGTTTTTTGAACAGCTCCAGGGATAGTGACTCCACCAGTGCCCTGAGCAACCTGTTCCAGCCCTTCACCACTCCTACAGTAAAGAAAATTTTCTTATGTCCAAACAAAATCTTTCCTGGTGCAATCTGAGGCCATTTTCTCTTGTCCTATCACTAGTTACCTGGGAGAAGAGACCAACACCCACCTCTCTACAACCTCCTTTCGGGTAGTTGTTGAGAGCAATAGTGTCTCCCCTCAGCCTTCTCTTCTCCAGACTAAAGAGTCTGAGGTCCCTCAGCCGCTCCTCATAAGGCAACCATCCTGCTGTTCTCCTTGGGAAAGACAAGCTTCCCTTCTGGTGGAGAGAGGGGAAAGTGCTGTTACAGGCTAAACACTTTCCATCACCGTACATGAGCTTGACGTGATTATTTGGTGTCTTTTTAGTTAATTTATTGTCCACGCAGGGCTAGTGCTTGACAGTTGCCCTCGTATTCCTTGGCCACGTTAGGCGGGTGGATGACACGTGATTTCTGCCTCCGAGGCTGAGTTTGGGGAGGACAACGGGAAAAAAACATGTTCTGGTTCTTGCTTGAGCAAGATGGAAATGGCAGGTAAAAGCAAAAGCTGAAGGGTGAGGTCCTTGCCCAAAACCTTTGAGACTGGTAGGGCAGCGATGCTGATAATAGGGACGGGGAATTAAACTGGAATCGTTACTGGTGTAATTGGGTGTCGATTGAGAGTTTTGAAGTAGCCGTTTTTGGTGACACAACACGCCGGCTTTTCAAAGGTCAGTTCCTACCTCCAGCTCAAGCCTCAAGCCGGCAGAAAAATGCAGATAAATTAACATAATCATTGCGTCATGCATTCTTGGTGCTGAATCTCTGGTTTAAAGAGGGAGATCTGCTGATACTTCCTCCTCGTGTGCCCCTGTGATGGGATGCTATCAGTTTTAGGCGGTTGCAATAGCTGTCTCCTCATCTAAAGGGGACTTTTGATCCAATAAACTGCTTATCTCGTGTAGTTGTCCTTTCATCTAGCGTGGGTGGTGTGTGACGGCTGATTGAAGGCGCAGTGTTGTGGCTCGTTTATGAATATTAATTAGGAAATGGGAATAATTTGGAACAGCGTGCGTTGACGACTCTCGGAGCCCTGTCTGCAGAAATGCATCTGATCCTCCCTCGCTGGAGACAGCCACGAGTCCAGGGGACATGCAAACTCACCTTGGGGTTTGAAGTCACCACATATGGGCTATTGGCCGACACGTTGACCTGATGACAGAATGAAGATGTTGCTGTAATGCTTTTTTTTCTCTCAGCGTTTGTTACGAGTGGACCGAGAGAGAAATGGTTTCTTTGGGGCAAGCTGCAGCGTTGCCTTGCCAAGTCATAAAGTCATGGAATGCATTGGGTTGGAAAGGTCCTTCAAAGGCCATCTAGTCCAACCCCCCTGCAGTCAGCAGGGACATCTCTAACTAGATCAGGTTGCTCAGAGCCCCATCAAGCCTGACCTTGAATGTCTCCAGGAATGGGGCCTCCACCACCCCTCTGGGCAACCTGTTCTAGTGTTCCACCAACCTCATGGGAAAAGGTTGGACTTGGTGATCTTAAAGATCTGATTCTATGATTCTAAATGCCCCCATGTGCATCAAATGTGAAGCAGGAGGTTGAGGCTTTCTCCTCCGCATGTGGTTGTGTTGAGAGGCAGCGCGACAGACTTCTGTGCCCTTCTTCTTGTGAAGGACGTGTTTTTCTCCTGAACGCTTAATCTTGCCTTAGTCCTTGTCAGTCCAGTTCTGTTGTCACGCATTGACGTAAATGCATCGTGCCACCGATGCTGGGAAAGGCTCCAGCCCAAAATCTGGTGCAGCCTGCACTTGGATGATATAGGAATCCTTCCTTGGGTCCATCTCATTGCTTTCAAGTTGCTCCCTTGAATAAAAGACCCACAAAATCCTGCCTGCACTCATCAGAAGCATAGAGGCCTCTTTGGAACTCGCCCTCAATGGCCACATCTCTGCTTGTGAGCTGAGTAGTGTCAGAATTTGTCCTCTAGCCCTGAGATGGGCTGACAAAGTGTGGCTGTTTCTATCGTGTTGAGCTCTCTTGGCTTTCAGGAAACGGTGGCTTCCTCCATGGTTTGTGGGTTGTGCTGAGCTCCTGTGGAGCTGCTGGGGTGAGGGCTGGAAGGTCCTGACCAAAATTGTGCCAGGGATGGTCCTACAGAGGTTGAGCTGCAGAGGCTTCAGTGTCCTAATGCCCCGGAGGATGCAACAGTTTTGGAAGGAAAACATAGTAACGTGGTTGGGGAGACACTGGCACAGGTTACCTAGGGAGCTGTAGATGCTCCAACACTGATTGTGTTCAAGACTAGGTTGGATGGGGCTCTGAGCAACCTGATCTACTTGCAGATGTGCCTGCTCACTGCAGGGGGGTGGGACTAGATGGCCTTTAAAGGTCCCTTCCAACCCAAACCATTCTAGGATTCTATGAAAATCCACCTGTAGCTTTTGGACATAGCCACATAGTTTACCTGTTTGGAGCTAAATTTATTTTATGGCCCATGTGTGTTCTCCAGTAGTGGAGCCCAGATCCCTTCATTGGATTAGACTGTAAATGCAACCTTTTGGGAGCTTTATATTCAGTGGGTGACTTTAGTGTTCATGCTTCAGGGTGAAACCCAGGTGAGTGATGGAGAAAGGAGAATTGCTTAGGCAGGTCCATCTAGCTGAGACGTAAATCATAGAATCAAAGAATCATTTAGATTGGAAAAGACCTTTCATATCATTGAGTCCAACCATTGACCCAGGACTGCCAAGTCCACCACTAAACCATGTCCCTCAGCACCACATCTCCACGGCTTTTCAATTCCTCCAGGGATGGTGTCTTTGTGAACCCGTCCAGCTCAGATGCTGATGGAGGAGGACGTGGTTCCTTGCTCCTGCAGCTTTCTTCAGCACGCTTCGCTGTTGCAGTGAGGACCCTGTGGGACCATCCTGGGAGTGCAGAAGAGGCAACAAGCCAGAAACGTGCACTTCTGAGCTCACCCATCTTCAGCCAGACCCAACTAAACTTAATTTATTTTTTTTTGCAAGCAAGCTGCATAATCCACCAATTTACTTTCAAACTCCTCCAGGCCCTTAAAAACAGCGGTTTAAAAATGGGCTGATTATCCTGCTTCCTTCAAAGCGGGATATTAGGAAAAGTCATCATCTCTTACAGGGATGTTCCCCTGGCAGCCCCAGGAGCTCCAGGGATGCCACGACATGTCACACACGCTCCGTGCCACCGATGGCTCCCGTGTGCGTGCCGCTGGCTTTCGGCGAGGTTTGGTGGCTGTCAAAGGAGGATCATCTCGATCGGAGGGTGCGAGTTGGCGTTGGCTTCATTCCCAGCGCGCCTGCGATGGGTCTTTGAACCCGCTTTTTCGATCGCGCGCTTTAGATCTGGGATAATGAAACATCAAAGTGAACTGCACTGTTGTGGATACGGAAAAAAATCAGGACGCTCCGTAGGACTTCAGGGAGTAATAAATTTGTTCTATATTTAATCTCATATTTATCGCAGCGTCAGTACGAGACCACTTCATTTTACTACTTTAACTGTATCTAAGAATAACTGAATACTTGAAATATTGAGAAAGTGGCTAATACCTGGTGGTAGCTGATGGGATCCAGCTTTGATAGTTATTGATTGGCTTCAAAAAGCTCCCAGTAATATCACAGCTCAGCTACTGTATGGTGGGAGTTAAAACCCTAGCAGCCATTTAAGTTTGGGAGTAATTGTAGGTTTGCAACTTAATCATCCTTCAGTCGGTGAGTGCAGCCAGGACTTCAGGTGGCGTTTAGGACTTTGCAAAAAGTTCTGGTTGATCCGCTTTCCTATTGTGGGAAAACCACCTTGACACCCTGAGGTTCAAACGTTCTTGAGCTTTTCATCATCTGTGGCTTCTCTGATCGGGGTGCGAATATCAGTTTAAAATCTACTTGTCAGATCACGAACACAAGGAACAAACGAACCCTGTAGGGTTGGTCTTAGGGCTTGGTCCTATCTGATAATGCCCCGTATATCAGAATGTGCAGGAGGGTCTGAGGTGGCCTGAACCCCCCCCCACATATTCTCTTATCTAAGAAAATAAACATTAACCTTAAGTAAGGTTTTCCTTGCAAAAATTCAGGAGAGCAAGAAATACGATTAAATGCTGCTCTTTAGTACTGAACCCTGCCTGGGTAACGTAACGTTTACCTGAATAATCCTTTACCTGAATAATCCTCCACCTGAATAATCCTTCAAAACACCACCTTAATTGGTGCTTTATTACCATTTGTTCAGAGCGTGTTTTTACCTTTTCTTTGACTGCTCTGGAGTTTAATAATTTCGTTTGTAACAATGGGTTTGTGTTTGGTTTGTTGGTTTCTTTTTTTTTTCTGGTATGGCTTGTTGCACAATTAGAGCTTTGTTAAAGGCTCTCATTATTTTAACTTGTTGTGATCAAGCTCTGCTTGGAATGAACCGGAGGATTTTCTGTTTGAACACACAGATCTCACGGTAATTCTCCGCTGCTCCTTTGACCAGGAACCAGCTCTTTGTGGTTCCTGGGAAGTGACCAGTTTTTTAGCAGTGAGGGCAAATTCTTTTTAACCCTTGTATTTTTTCTGCTTGGTGTTTAACTGTGTCTTCAGAGCAAAAAAAAAATAAAACCAACCTACCACAGTTATCGGGAGCGACGTAACTGCGGCAGGGAGTCTGAATTTGGGGTTTAAGTTTAATTTCTGATGGCTTTGCTGACTTCTCTGCGTGGGACTGGATTATTTTCCCCTTTCTTTCAGGGGATTAGGGGATTTGTAAACCAGCACTCCTAACAAAGGTGTCTGAAAAAACTGGGAAGGTCACATCTCTTTCAGTTGCTTTGAATGAGTTGGTTTTACGGTCCTGGAAGCGTGTTTTGGGGGAGGTGGAGGGGAAAGGCGAACTGATACTTGTGTTTTGGAGGAGAGCTGCTGAAGTGTTTCACGTAGGAATCGATGAACGAGGGTGTACCAATGGAAAATTTATTCGTTAGTGCCATTCTCCACACTGAAAATTGAACAGAAAAGCTGTTTATGCCTCCTGACTGCTCGAGGAGCCAGCCTGTATCATGGAATCCCAGCATGGTGGGAGTTGGAAGGGACTGCTGGAGATCATCTTGTCCAAGCCCCCTGCTCCAGCAGGTCACCCAGAGCAGGGTGCCCAGGATCGTGTCCAGGTGGGTTTGGAATCTGTGGAGAAGAAGACTCCACAACCTCTCTGGGCAGCCTGGGCCAGGCTCTGCCACCCTCACAGCAAAGAATTTTTTCTTCCTGTTCAGATGGAACTTCCTGGGTTCCAGTTTGTGCCTGTTGCCCCTTGTCCTGTCACTGGGCACCACTGACAAGAGTCTGGCCCCATCGTCTTGACCCTCACCTTTTAGATCTTGCTCAGCATTGATCAGATCCCCTCTGAGTTTTCTCTTCTCCAGCTCAGCAGCCCCAGGGCTCTCAGCCTTTCCTCGGCACAGAGATGCTCCAGTCTCACTGGGGCAAGTGCTTCTGGTTGGGATCCAGTGCTGGGTTCTCATGCACTGCTGTGAAGTTACTGCTTCTAATAATCACAGCGTATTTACTCGTCCTTAATAAAGAATTTAAATGCACATGGATATTTTGCCTGGCATTGACCTTTATGGTCACTGAAAGGGTTCTTGCTGTGGTAACGCTTTCCTCTGGGTATAGTATTAATGGGTTGTGTGAATTAACTGAAGACTAAACTTCATTAGGCTGCCATTATTGTTGCATTTGTGTTCTTCCCGTCCTAAATCCTCAGTGAAAACATCTGTTAGTCACTCAAAATAGAAGTCTGCATTCTTAGGAGCAATTTCACCGTCATAAAAAAAGTGGATTTTGACCACTTAAAGAGCAATCGCCTCTAAAGAAATGTATTTCTCTTCCAATCCCTTTTCCAAGAGGAAACCTTTCAGTAAGACACTTGATCTGCGTTCGCTGTAACTGCAAGTCTGCGTTCATGTTTGCGCAGCAGCTGCAGTTCTGCAACATCTCTTGAGAGCTCTGAGATGAGCAATGTCCCCTTCCTTTGGCATTGCCCATCTTCTGCTTTCTGCTCTTTACTCATTTCCCTTCTCTGGGAGCGTATTCAACTTTTGGCTTGAGGGTATTTTGGTTTTCTTCAGCAGTTCTGCTAAGATTGGTCAAAGTGTTTTATTTGGACTCTTACCTGTTCCCAAACCTGGAGTTTCTGTGTAGTCAGTGCATTGAATTGCTGTGGTCATTAGAGAAGACTGAGAGGGGGATCTGATCAATGTTTATAAGTATCTAAAGGGCTGGTGTGAAGAGGATGGAGCCAGACTCTTGTCACTGGTGCCCAGTGACAGGACAAGGGGAAACGGGCAGCAAGTGGAATGCAGGAGGTTTCACCTAAACATCAGGAGAAACTTCTTTCTTGTGAGGGTGATGAAGCTCTGGCCCAGGCTGCCCAGAGAGGTTGTGGAGTCTCCTCTGGAGACTTTCAAAATCTGCCTGAATGTGTTCCTGTATAACCTGCTCTAGGGGAGCCTGCTGGAGCAGGGAGGTTGGACGAGATGATCTCCAGAGGTCCCTTCCAACCCCCACCATGCTGTGATTTGCCTCAAATGCAGAGAGTGCTTGGCACCAGCCCATACCACTGTAGCCCATCTGAGCTAAGCTTCTCCAGCAGACAGCCAGATGTAAAGGGTGGGACCTAGTGGTAATCGAAGGAAGAACAGCCCATCATTGTCACTTCTTAGCCAAAGAGTCTTCAGACTCTCAAATAGAAACTTGAACACCAGCAGACTGTGACATGGCCTTGCTAGCCCAACTTTTCCACCCTGGCTAGTCTCGATTTGGGTCTTCAGCAGACAGCCTTCCTGCTCAAGACCCTTAACACTGACTCAACATTGGGAGACCGTAACTCTACAGGTGATGAGTTTTGAACAGTGTCGGAGGCAGAGGAACTAATAGTGATTTAAGTTAAAGGGACATTAATTGCAGGAGAAGTCATGTAGGCTCATCTTCCTACCAATAATGAAGAACTGGCTGAGAAGAGAGCAACAAAAGAGAAGGTTCGTAATAGAAATGCAACTTAAAAGCCTGACAGATGAAGGCTGCTTTTACTGCGAGCTCTGTTCTGCTCTATATTAGATTTCAGAAAAGCACATAGGAGCAGGGAATGACCCCGAAAATTGACCATCCCCAACATAAAATGTGCTCGTGTGTCCTTTGCTCGATGAGTCAAACGATAACACTGAAATGACTTTATTTGCCCACGAAAGGATATGTATTACTCGTCCTAATCGTATTAGTAGAATTATAAAAAGAAATTTTGGCTCTAAATTAGGCTGTTTACCCAGCTCCCAGTAACAGGAGTTACTGTTATTTTCCTGTTTTCCTCTCTACACCGTTTTCCGTTCTTTGCAGCCGCACGGACCAGGCAATGGGGCTGATGCGCAGACGTGATGACTTAGATACATCTAAAACCTCTGGATTCAGTCAGCAAAGAGCTTTTGTCAGCTCATGATCTCATGCTTTGTTGTGGTTTTTCTTTGGGGTGCCCACACAGGACTTCTCTTAGCTGATAAGATCCTATCTCCTTGGGTCAAACCAGCGGGATTACCTCAATGAAGCCATTTGCCACCGGATCCACGATGGGTTTTCTTGCTCTGCCTTGGCTTTGATGGGGGCCATTCCCGGGGAAGTTCCTGCAGTCTTTCCATTGTGCCTTTGGTGAATTAAAGAGATAATTCTGTGTCCTGAATGGGTCAGGGCTCTGGGTGACAGGTCTAAGTAGCTATTGTGCAGAGCTCCCAGTGATCCGTAATGACTGCCCGCGTTAAAGGAAGAAACCACAAAGAAGCGTCGATGTTTGGTGTTTTTAATGGAGTTCCGATTTGAGCATCAAATACCTTCTTTTTTTTTTTTCTTTATTGAACCCTACCAGTTATTGAAAACAGTTCACAAAGCTTGAAAGAGCTTTTCTGGGAGTGCAGGAAAGTGCAACTGAAGCATTTGTACCTTCAGGGATCTGAGGCCAAAACGCCGTGCAGCTCATTATCGTCTTCCTGATGGTGAACAGAGATGAGCACAGGTGGCCTGGGAAAAGGCCTTGGATCTGGGCAGGTGCTTTGGGATTTTCCTCCGGGATATGGTGCCATCAGCTGGCATTTGTGGCTTAGAAGGTTGCTGAGCAGGAGGTGGCATGTCTTTAATAGACCACGGTGAATGCTTCAGTCCTTTGAGGGGTTTTGAAATTTGGCAAACTTTTCTTCAGAGCTGCTTTGAAAAATTTGCTTCACTTGGTGTCTCATTGCTGTTTTGATTAGGGAGGTTCCAACCCCTACTATTCTGTGATTGTGTGATTCCCACGTAAGTGTGTCAGTTTTCAGGGCTTGAAACTCTTTTCCTGCAAAAACTGAGAATGGGACAATTGCAGCAGGTTTGGTTTTTTTTTCCATAGAATCTGAGCATGGGGTTGGAAGGGACCTCTGGAGATCATCTCGTCCAACCCCCCTGCTCCAGCAGCTCACCCAGAGCAGGGTGCCCAGGTTCACATCCAGGTGGGTTTGGAATCTCTCCAGAGAAGGAGACTCCACAACCTCTCTGGGCAGCCTGGATCTCATTCAGATCACTTGAGCTTTAGACACATTAAGTTATCCTGGAAGAGCTGAAACCAGCAGGATGAGTTTCTGCCCCTTGCAGAGGAAGAAAATACCCATGCAAGACGTATCTTTCTATAGGTGAATCATGGAGACTCTTATTTTTGAGTGGAGCAAGATACTGAATGTTGCAAGGTCAGTTTTCCAGCTCCTCTGTGGTGTAGGTGTGGAGGACCAAGTTCTTTCCTGGAGATGTGTCAACAGAGTAATACCAACTGAGAATGTGTCATATACTGAAGACTTGAAGATCCTTGTAGTTTCTAGGGTCTGTATGTGCAGTATTTTCTGGGTTGAGTTAGTACCTGGACTACAGTTGGGTGAGAAGCTGGGCTGAGTAACACTGAAGGTCTGGAGAACTTGTGTTTGTTCTTGATGTTCATGTTAAATAATTGTATTTTGTGTGTATTGAACTTTAGGAATATATAAAGAGAAAGTTTTCTTTTGCTGTGTATGTATTATTTACTTTGCAGTTGAAGCGGGTTTTAGTGTGAAGGATTTTATAGGTGAGATTGCCTAAAAAAATACCCATGCTCTCTATGGCTTCGATGGGGACAATCGTATTAGCAGGGCCTGGTGTGACAGGACAAGGGGTGGTGGTTTGAAACTAAGAGAGGGAGACTTAGACTAGAGATAAGGAAGAAATTTTGTAGATTGAGGGTGGTGAGAGCCTGGCACAGGTTGCCCAGAGAGGTGGTGGCTGCCCCATCCCTGGAAGGATTCCAGGGGAGGTTGGCCAGGGCTCTGAGCAACCTGCTCGAGTTGCAGATGTCCCTGGTAGTGCAAGGGGGTTGGACTGGATGACCTTGAAAGATCCCTTGTAACCCAAACCATCCTCTGATTCTATGATTGTAACTGCTGCAAAGAGAGCTGAGGACCTTTCAGGAAGTGGGAAACTCAGCTGCGTTTTGGACACGAGCATTGTAAAACCCCCTCCAGATCAGATCCCGTCTCCCACCTTGGGCTGCATGTGCTAATGAACAGGGTACCTGGGGTGATTTCACACAGAGCTGCCTTGGCATGAAACCAGGAGTAGCTTCAGCAGCAAAGATGCGTTCTCAGCTGAGTCATTACGCTGTGGTTTCTCCTGCTTTTCTCGTGTTGTTTTTTTTTTGTCTTTTGGAGTACTCGCCTCAGGGTCTAGCGAGAATTGGGTCCCCACTGATTTCGCTGCAGCAGGTTCTGATCCCAGCTGGAGGATGTATGGCTCGATTTGAAGAGAAATCCTGGAAGAGGACAAGCAGCGAGAAGGGAGTGTGGGCGTTCCAAGAAGATATGTTGGCTAAATACTTTCTGGGAGGCTACTAAGGGGTGTAATAACTCATCTCAAAGGTGATGGCTGCTTTAAAAAGAAAAGCTTCATTCTGATTTCAGCTTCTAGACAACATGATCTGGCTCATGCCTTGGAGCTGTCAGTGCAGGAGAGGGTCAGGAAGAAGGTGAAGGGCTGGTGGATGAATTGGGGAACAGAATCGCTTCAACAAGTGGCAGTGTGAAATCTTGTGTGGGCTTCTTCTGAATTCATAAGAGCAGAAGAAGCTGGTAAATTCACTGTCTTGAGAGCTTTCCATGCTCTTGCCTTACAGGAAGGAAAATTCCAAGTAGCTCCAGCCTGTACATGTGCAGGTAATGGTACTTTCCCATGAAAATATATTATTTTTTAAAAAATGAACGAATCTAGAGGATTCTTTGCTGAGGTTTCCTCAGCACATAGACTTCCCGTGTCTCTTCCCATCCCTTCTTTATTTTTATAGAACCATAGAATCATTAAGGTTGGAAAAGACCTCTAAGATCATCAAGTCCAACCATCAAGCCAACACTACCATGACCACTAGGCCGTGTTCCGAAGTGATGTATTATCATATTTTACATTTCTGAGCCATCTCCTCTTATGTTTCCCATGGGCTCCTCTTGGTGTTACTGCTGCTTTCGAGGCTCGCTTGTGGTGAGCGCAAGCGAGCAGGCACCTGTGCTTCATATCTCCTCTAAAACATGAAACCATCGGCTGCACGATGCCTTCCCAGCCCTACGAAGAGTGCGGTTGTCCTGGTTGTCCCCCAGCTGCTAATTCACCTGCTCCTTCTCAGCACTAAGCAGATCTGGATCCTATGGAGACTTCTCATCTCCAGCAGGACCGCCGGCTGCAGACCTCGTGTTCTCCAGGATGTGGTATTGATTAAAACGCTTACTGTAGTTATTTATTACATTCATTAGCAAGGAATAGAGGAAAGAGTATCTTACTGTATTAAGTTGTCCCAGAGACACCTAGATAGTAAATAATAAATAAACGACCGACGATGGAGTAGAGCTGGTGGAAAGCTGGGACGGTCAATGTAAGGATCTACCAGGCAGCCCTTTTAAATTAATGATGTGCAGTTTCAGTGTGGTTATTACTTTCTGTGGCTGGTAATGTTGTGTTAAGGGATCTGAGTGACTGGAGATGTGTCTCGACTGAGCTAATTGAGGTCCATCTTGAGGTGGCTGCTCTTCCTCTCTCTCGCGCACACTTTGGATACGTGTCTCCGCAGGGTTCACCCCAGGGATAAGCACCTCAAAACTGCTCGTTTGCTGTAAACGTACTCTTCTAACGGTGCAAAGGTCTGGCTAAAATAATTCATGTTCCTAAAGTGATGGTATGTTGGGAAAGGGAGGTAAAAACCAGAGCACACCAAGGGTATTTCCTGCTGCTGCTCATTTAATTTCCTTCTAATTTACCACCAAACGGACCTTTTGTGATTTTGAGAGAGACAAACGTCTGCGTGCAGGCATGCGATTGTAGCATTTTCTGACTGTACCGGTTATCGTGGACATTTATCCAGCTTTTACTGGAGGTTTTTGAACCCAGAACCAGCCCAGAGCCCAGGACTGAAGCTGTGGTGCCCTATTTCATGAGAAAAATAACTTCCGTGGCCAAAGGGGCCTTGGAAAGAGGTCAGTGACAGAAGGGGCAGGAGGACGAGGTGAAGGCAGCTAAATTAAACCATGGAAGAGCAGCCAAACTTTTTTGATCGTATTAAGTATTAAAAAAACCCCAACAACCCAAAGAAACGTACGTTTATGCTTTACTTTAAGCAGCTGTCCCTCCTAAATGAAGCCATTCAGCGCTGTGCTCACAGCGGAAGCCACTGGAGTTATACTTAAAGCAGTAAAGCCTGTAGTTGCACTGGTGTTTTGGTTTTAAATCCTGTTTGGGTAAGGCCGTTAATTTACAAAACCAGATAAGACGTGCTTTCCTTGACCCAGGCAACTCATTCTTAGAGGCTCAAGCTTTCCAATTTGGTGCTTTGTCCAGGTATTAGGGCATTCCCAGGGGGCTGGATCTAGATGATCTTTAAGGTTCCTTCCAACTCAAACCGTTCTGTGATTCTGTGACATCATGGTACCCAGGAGAGGTCTGATTCCATGTTGGGTGCTGGGCTCTGTTTTGATGCTGGCAATAATTTGGTGATGGTGAGTACTTCACCCAGGAGGTAAGCTACCAGCTTATGTAATGGTGGTTGTAGGAGCAAGTCCAGGCTGATCTTAACACCCAGTTCCGTAAGTGTGTGTATAAATAAGTGTGTCCTGTTGTGACAAACAGTGCCCAATATCTTTATCAATGATCTGCACGAGGGGATTGAGGGCATCCTCAATAAGTTTGCAGATGACACCAAGTTAGGTGGGAGTGTTGATGTGCTGGAGTGTCAGGAGGCTCTACAGAGGGCTCTAACCAGGCTGGATCGATGGACTGAGGCCAGCTGGATGAGGTTCAGTAAGGCCAAAGGCCAGGTCCTGTACTTAGGTCACAACAACCCCCTGCAACGCCCCAGGCTGGGGGAAGAGTGGCTGAAAAGTGCCCATCAGAAAAAGACCTGGGGATGTTGGTCAACAGGCGACCGAAGATGAGCCAGCCTGTGCCCAGGTGGCCAAGAAGGCCACCAGCATCCTGGCTTGGATCAGCACTAGTGTGGCCAGCAGGACTAGGGCAGGGATTGTCTCCCTGGTCTGGGCACTGGGGGAGGTCACCCCTTGAATCCTGGGTTAGTTTTTGGGCCTCTCACTCCAAGAAGGACATGGAGGGACTGGAGCATGTCCAGAGAAGGGCAGCGAAGCTGGTGAGGGGTCAGATGAGAAGCAGCTGAGGGGCCTGAGGTTGTTGAGCCTGGAGAAAAGGAGGCTCAGGGGAGACCTTCTAGTTCTCAACAACTCCCTGCGAGGGGGTTGTAGTGAGGTGAGTGTCGGTCTCTTCTCCCAAGAACCAAGTGATAGGACAAGAGGAAACTTCCTAAGGTTGTGTAAGGGGAGGTTTAGGTTGGACGTGAGGAAAAATTTCTTCCCCTGAAGGGCTGTCAAGGCCTGAACCAGGCTGCCCAGGGCAGTGGTGGAGTCCCCGTCCCTGGTGGGATTGAAAAGCTGTGGAGATGTGGTGCTGAGGGACATGGGTTAGTGGTGCCCTGGCAGTGCTGGGTTAATGATTGGACTTGATGATCTTAAAGGTCTTTTCTAACTGAAATGGTTCTATGATTCTGGTACATCATGCATCTAATCATGACAGTGCTTGGCATTTCTTGTTACAAATCAGAACCACTTTTCAACTTAGGAAGGATCCTCTTTACATTGGAGGCACAGAGAGTTGGGTGCATCGTAGTGCAGGTTGCATCTCCAGCACGGTCTTCTGCTCTGATGCAGGGCGTGCTTGTTCTCCTGAGGTTTTCCTGTTGCTCATGATTGCTCGTGGCATCAGCCACTTCAGGCAGGCTGAAAAGTGCGAGTGTTTCCTGCAGGAGCATGTTGTATTCTCCTGGTGCCAAATGGGTCAAAATCCCTGATGTGGTTGTGGCAAACTGCAGTGCTGGCAGAGGAACGAATAAATCAGAGGCTGTATGAACGTTACGGGGAGATGATCGTTAACCAGCATTCATGTGTAAAAAGCAGCGTCTAGACATTCAAACACTGCTAATAGCCTTTGATTAACCATTTTTGTTTTGTTCTTGCTCAGTGTGTTAATCACTGTGATTAAAATGCTTAGCCACCATGGAGCTCCGCGTTGTCTAAATTAGGAAGTAAGCAAATCCAAACAGATGGGGCAGGGAAAATTAGTGTCTCTGGCAGGGCCAGCGTTAGACAAGGCAGGGCCAAGGACGATTTGGGGGGGAGACCCTAAATAATCGAAGGAAAGGAAATTTGCTAGTCTAGTGGACCTGCAGACATCCCCACCCTTCTGCTCCTGTAAAGCTTTGCCTCCTTCAGCCTTTTCTCTTTGCCTTTAGAGCCCATTGTTGTCCTCACCTGGTCCACCAGGTCCCAGGATGAGCTGGGTCTCTGCCCAGGGTGCTACAGAGAGGCCTGGAAACAGCTCTCCTGGTTACAGAGACCAAGTTATTAACACAGAATCATAGAATGGTTTGGGTTGGAAGAGACCTCAAAGATCATCTGGTTCCACCCCTGCTGCCATGGGCAGAGACACCTTCCACTAGACCACGTTGCTCAAAGCCCCATCCAGCTTGGCCTTGAACACCTGCAGTGATGGAGCATCCACAGCTTCCCTGGGCAACCTGTTCCGGTGTCTCACCACCCTCATAGTGAAGAACTTCTTCCTAATTTCTAATCTGAATCTGTCCTCTTCCAGTTTGAACCCATAACCCCTTGTCCTGTCACCACAAGCCTTTGTGAAAAGTCCCTCCCCAGCTTTCTTGTAGGCTCCCTTCAGATTCTGGAGGGCTGCACTAAGATCTTCCTGGAGCCTTCTCATGCCAGCTTCTTGATCATGTGGATGCTGTCCTTCACGCTGCAAAGCCTTGTAGACCAAGGACCTGACAAGAATGGTCAGCCACTCACTTCTGGCTCAAGACTGGTCCAGCTTCCTAGTTATTTGGGTTTTTTTTTCATTTTTTTATAGCGATAGCAAAGGAGTACTACTGATCTTCAGCCCCTCCACCACCAGCTGTGTGTAGATCCCATCCTTCACTGGGAGGATTGACTTAATTCAAGCTGTGGGGCTTAGGGCTAAGTCCTCATCTGATGCAGTTTTTCAAGGAAGAAGCAGAGCTTGCAGGGGTGGGAGAGTCATCTTGCCCCAATTGTGAGATCAGGAGCCTTGATAGGTGTCAAGATGCAGCAAAACCAGAACTCATGCCTGTCACCTCTAAAGAGAAATCACAGTTAAAATAGGTACCTGCGGTGGATTCTTGGTTGTAGGCTTAGACAAAGATAGAATTACCTGGAGGAGGGAGGTCAGTGGAGGTGGTAGTGAGACCACACGAACACATCCTCCTGTTCTTCCTCCTCCTCCTTCATGTGGTTTTCAGTGTATCTCATTTTCTGGTAGAGCTGTGAAAAAAATGCAATGGGTAGTTTTGGTGGCAGCAGGTTTTGCCTATTGGGTGCTAGGATCTGTAGCTAGGATTTCCTAGTTCCCTTCTAGTCAAAAGGCTTCCGAAACCTTTCAGAAGTGCTCTCCTGGGATGGCTGCACTCAGAGAAGCATGAGTGCTTTGTTTCTGCTGGTGTCCGTCTCTTCAAAGGCTGCTCATGTCGGCGCTGCTGGGTGTGAGCATGGCAGGGCTGCGTGTGTCCAGTGAACAGCTCTTCCTTCTCCAGCTGCTCCAGCACAGCCTCGTGTGTGTGATGATCCTGGGATATCATGGTGAGAAAAGTTGGAAATTCTTGTAGTTTCCTCACTTAAACCCAGCCCCGTGCGCTCGCAGCCCAGCAGCCGATGTCCTCCTGGGCTGCATCCCCAGCAGCGTGGGCAGCAGGGCAGGGAGGGGATCCTGCCCCTCTGCTGGGAGGCCAGGCTGGAAGAGTTGGGGTTCTTCAGCCTGGAGAAGAGAAGGCTCTGGGGGAGAACTTCTGGTGGCCTTGCAGGACTTAAAAGGGGCCTATCAGAAAGCTGGGGACAGATTTTTGAGCAGGACCTGTTGAGACAGGACAAGAGGTGATGGTTTTACAGAATCACACAGAATCATAGAATCGTTATGGTTGGAAAGGACCTCTAGGGTCATCAAGTCCAACCTTCTCCTAGCACCTCTTTTAAAGTGAAAGAGGGAGATTTAGACTAGAGAGAAGGAAGAAATTGTTTTACACTGAGGATGGTGAGCTCCTGGCCCAGGTTGCCCAGAGAGGTTGTTGATGCCCCATCCCTGGAACATTGCAGGTGATGTTGGCCGGGGCTCTGAGCAACCTGCTCTAGTTGCTGATGTTCCTGCTCAGTGCAGGGAGGTTGAACTAGATGAGCTTTACGTGTCCCTTCCAACCCGAACTACTCTGTGATTCTTTGATTCTGTGATAACGTGAAGTGCCGAATTTAATCTGAACTGGTGCCAGGTCTTCCTGTGTGCTGCTTTTCAGGTTTGGTTGAATTTTATTCTTTTTTTTGGCTGTGCCAGAGGCATTTTTACTGATGATGCAGCAGCATCACTGTTGGACATTGTACTGAGGAGCAGCAGAAGCTTTTGGGCTGGGAGACAAGTGACACTGGATGAGGACATGTGTTTGGGGGAGGAGGTTTCTGCTCAGATCCCAGCAGTGGGGTTCAGGATAAGCCAGTGCAGCTCAGATCCTTAAGTGTCGGGAGATTAAATCCTGGCTCTGTTGGAGTCAATGGAAGTGCTGGTGTTAAGTGGAGTCTGTCCCATAGGGTAGGGTCATAGGAGGCCACATCCCTTGGTCTGTGCTTGGGTTGAGTCGGAGGGTTTCTCCATCCCCTAAATGCTGAAAGCAGCTTCTGTTCTGGTGACCACATGCTGCGAAGACATGTTGCTGGTGGGTGCGTGGGCTGGGCAGTCAGCAGCAGATGGATTCAAAAAGCCTTGTAACAGACATCAAGGAGAGCTCCAACTGAAGAGATTTTCAGGAGAAATCGTATGCTGCGGGAACTCTGAGGGTACGTTCCTGGCTCCTTGTACTCTTCTCTGACCCCAGGCTATACTATATCTCCTTTAAAACTCACTCCTCCGCTGCTTGTTTGTTTGGTTTTTGGTGGTTTAGTTTTTATTTCCCCATCCCCTCACTATAGTGTTTTCCCTCCTGTCCTTAGATGAACCATCATTCTCTTAATCGTTCTGATTTCTTTCTTAGCTTGACTAATCACAGCAATTTTCAAGCCTCATAAAAAAATTTGTTGCCTGTGTCTCCTTCCTTATGCTGGTTCCTTCCTTGCTTTCCTCTCCTGTTTGCTTTCTTTTTTTAACTAGGGATCTATCCCTATAGATGGGAATGCACAGACAGAGCTAAATAGAATAATTAAGATTGGAAAGGAGCTCTAAGATCATCAAGTCCAGCTGTCAAACCAACACTACCATGGCCACTAAACCATGTCCTGAGGTGCCTTGTCTACATGTTTTTTGAACGCCTCCAGGGATGGTGACTCCAGCACTTCCCTGGGCTGCCTGTTCCAGTGCCCAACCACACTTTCAGTAAAGAATTTTTTCCTAATATCCAACCTAAACATCCGCTGGCACAACTTGAGGCCATTGCCTCTCATCATGTCACTTGCTACTTGGGAGAAGAGACCAACACCCACCTCTCTACAACCTCCTTTCAGGTAGTTGTTGAGAGCCATAAATTCTCTCTTCAGCCTTCTCTTCTCCAGACTAAACAAGTTTCCTGAGCTGCTTCTCATAAGACTTGTTCTCCAGACCCCTCAGCAGCTGTGTTCCCCTTTTCTGGATATGCTCCAGCTCCTCAAGGTCCTTCTTGGAGTGAGGGCCCAAAACTGGCCCCAGGATTCAAGGGGTGACCTCCCCAGTGCTAACTCCAGTGGGACAATTCTGATCTTAGTACTGGTGGCCGCACTAGTGCTGATCCAAGCCAGGATGCTGGTGGCCTTCTTGGCCACCTGGGCACAGGCTGGCTCATCTTCAGTCGCCTGTTGACCAACATCCCCAGGTCTTTTTCTGATGGGCACTTTTCAGCCACTCTTCCCCCAGCCTGGGGCGTTACAGGGGCTTGTTGTGACCCAAGGACAGAACCTGGCCTTTGGCCTTGTTGAACCTCATCCCGTTGGCCTCAGCCCATTGATCCTTCCTGTCCAAGTCCCTCTGAAGAGCCTCCCTACCCTCCAGCACATCAACACTCCAACCTAACTTGGTGTCATCTGCAAACTTAGTGAAGGTGCCTTGATATCCTCATCTCGATCATTGATAAAGATATTAAACAAGACTGTCCCAAAAACTGAGCCCTGGGGAACACAATAAAAATAAAATATGTTAAAATAAAATAAAAATAGTCACCACGTGTAGACATGGCACTTCGGGACATGGTTTAGTGGCCATGGTAGTGTCGGGTTGGCGGTTGGGCTTGATGATCTTAGAGGTCTTTTCCAACCTTAATGATTCTATGAAATATGTACGAGGAGCTAAGACTCAGCCCTGTGGATATACCTTACAAAGGTGGCTTATTCAGCGTTCTCCTGAGCCTGTTGAGACCCGTGAGTTCACAGCCAAGCGTGTTGAGCTGCGCAGTGACCACAAATCCGAGTGCGCCGCAAATATTTTATTTGCAACCCGTTAAGGTTTTCAGAAACTACCGTGAGAACGCTGGCATGTGTTTTACGTAACACATCAGGTGTGGTACAGACACGCTTGGCAGAACTGAGGAGCATCGCTGCAGCCGATTGTTCGACACGGCGCTTTGCTCCGTTTTCTGACATGCTTAATAAAGACGGTTTCGTGAGTCTCGGTTCAGTCTAAATGCCATTAACCTTCCGAGAAAGCAGAAGCGCAGCTCGCAGTGCCAGACTCTGCGGGTTTTCCTCAGCAGCCATTAGGTAGCACTTCAGAGCGTCCAAATCCCTGGAGAGGAAAAGCACCTGTACAACTTGGTGTAACCTGGGCTGGTGCTTTCCATCCGTAGATGTTCTACAAATTGTCTTCCATTAGGGTAAGGCAGAGCTGGGGGGTGTTTTCGCAGGGATGGGGATAGAGACAGTAAATATCTGAAGTGTGGGTGTCAGGAAGATGGGGCCAGTCTCTTTTCAGTGGTGCCCGGTGACAGGACAAGGGGCAACGGCCACAAACTGGAACACAGGAAGTTCCACCTCAACATGAGGAGAAACTTCTTTACCATGAGCGTGATGGAGCACTGGAACAGGCTGCCCAGAGAGGCTGTGGAGTCTCCTTCTCTGGAGACTTTCAAAACTCACCTGGGCACGTTCCTGTGTAACCTGCTGTGGGTGAACCTGCTTTGACAGGAGGCTTGGACTAGATGATCTCCAGAGGTCCCGTCCAACCCCTACTATTCTATGATTCTGTGGTTGAATATTCTGGCACACAGGAGAGGTGGCAGAGAATGTAGGGAAAATGTCTGCTGTCAGTCTTTGTCAGGGTCCCCGTGATATCCATGTGTGGCCTTGGCAGAGTCCAGAGCCCATGGACTTGTGTCCCTTGCAGCCAGAATATGAAATTGTTGCGTCAGTAGAATGGGAGCTTGGGCTCATTGTAATGGGTTTAGGTTGGATTTAGTGTTTTTTCTCACTGAGCATCTTCTGAGGTGGATACCTGCAGTAGTGTTTTGGAGTCGTAGATAGGTTTGCCTGTGGTTTTGATGTGCTGGGAGAAAATTATCTGCTTGTTGCGTTTCAAAGGATGGTGTTGATTGACGTAGGGTTGCTCGGGGCGTCTCTATCCACTTAAGAGTGCTCTTAGGATGAGTGCTGCATCACTGAACATTCCAGTGGAGAGAGGATCAGGCACATCCCACATCCCTTCCCAAAGAGGTCTATGTGTTCCTCAGGCACAACTAGTTTTCTACAACTTAAACCTTTTTGTGCTTAGCTTGTATATAGGAGGAGTTTTCACAAGAAGGAGACAAGAATGGCTGTGCTGCCATTCAGTGAGACCTGGAAAAACTGGAGAGTTGGGCAGAGAGAAACCTCATGAAGTTCAACAAGGGCAAGTGTAGGGTCCTGCACCTGGGGAGGAATAACCCCCTGCACCAGTGCAGGTGAGGGGTTGACCTGCTGGAAAGCAGCTCTGTGGAGAAGG
>VZZY01025983.1:159604-237977 GCA_013400335.1 Eurystomus gularis | reverse complement strand
TGGGTGACCTGCTGGAGCAGGGTGGTTGGATGAGATGATCTCCAGAGGTCCCTTCCAACCCCTGTGATTCTGTATGGATAACTGTTTTTTCTGGGGTACAATATCCTGACCCAGACAGAAGGGTCAGAAAATCACAGGGTGACTGGAACTGCTGTTTGGTCATGTCGTGTTTGAGCCTCACAGGTGCATCTTCTATTTTTAGTCCTATATGTTAAAAAAAAAAAGAAAATAAAAAAGCTGGTGTTAGCGCTGCAGTTAAGGTCAGCCAGGTGCTGGAGTGAGCACCAGTGGGAAGACATCAGGGCAAGGTGCTTGTGCCAGGCTTGTCTTCTGCCCTGGTCTCCTGCGTCCCCATCAGTTCATCGTTGTAAGGTCACCTCTTGTTCAGGGCTTTTGAGGATAACGCGTTTCTCCAAGCGATGAACGGTCGGGTGGTGATCCTGGTCAGTTGAAACGACTGGAGATATCACTCAATCCGTGGAGTCCCTTGTGAAGCCAGAGAGATAACATGCCTGAAACCAAGTGGTGTGACCTGCGATGAATAAAGATCTGCTGGTAAGGAGCCGGGTTCCTTGCACAACGCAAGGCTGGGTTGACTTGGCTGATGTAAGTGATTTCACGTGAAGGGGCTTGGCTTAAGCTGTTCTTGGCCGTGTGGGTGCATCTGGAGAGCGTTGGAGCAGCAGGTGGGCCAGGAGAGGGATTTTTCTATCAGTGAAGACACAGAGAAAGTACAAAGGAGTTTTTGGACGGTTCATTTACTGGGCATTTCCACACCTAGTTTTTCCACTGCCTCTCATGACGCCGCAGTCCCCAAGCGCTGTTCAAAGGAGAGGTGAAGGCACGAGACGAGAAAACATCTGGCCTCCATAATTCCTTTAGTTTTTAACTGGAAATCTTCAGCTGGATCGTCGTTCCCATTACAGCTCATTTACGCCGCTGTTAGAGGAGGCGTGGGTATAATTTATTCTTGCATTTCTGCTGCCAGAGTGGTTTAAAGTGGCAAGTGAGCATCAGACCCTCGGTTTTGTGGTGGTTTCTTTGTGTTCTAATGAAGGATGCACAGCTGGATGCAGTAGCCTTTAACCAAACCCGGGAGCATCTCTTCATTACTCTAATTCACAGTAGTGCCTGGCAGACCTGTTGTGAAGAAGCGAACGGAGGAGAAAGCCGAACAAGGCTCATTACGTCTCGGAGAACCGCTTTGTTCTTTTACTTTGCTAATTATAGTTTGGGTTTTAATTATTTAGGCTAGTTGATGGCGGGTGATGTCATCCCGGTTTTGTGCACAGCTCGGGCGGAGGGGAGGCGGCTCCTGCTCAAGGCGCTCGCTAGGAAGTGCCCTCGGATTTACTCGCGTGACCTTTTGCCACGGGAGCGGGTTGATGAATCTTCGCTGACAAGCGCAGAGGCATTACCGCTCGTCATCTGCAGACGCGGAACAGCAGCAATTAGGGGAGAGCAACTTTGTTGCACCCGCTCTAGGACTTCGTTTAAAGGGAAGACGGATTTGGTGCGAGGTGTCGATGAAGAACGTTTTGTTGTTTGTTGTTTTTTTTTTTGCTGGGTTCCTGAAAAGCTCTTTGTAATAAATTGCTCATCTTCGGAGGCCTGTAAGAAATACCGCGGATTGCCTTTTATCAGCCTATAATGTGCTTTCATCACTCCGGAGAAGGATGTGATAGCGATACCGGGTTGGTCCCTGGAGAAAGCCGAGGAGACATCGCTAACGGCTCCAGAGTTACGGCTGCAGCCAGCCTGCGTTAAAATGGAGCTTGCGTTTCCTCGTTAGTACAAACATCTCTCTGTTGTTATCGCCAAAGTGCCGCCGCTCATTTCTCACGTGCGGAATTACTTTTCCGTAATGGGACAAGTAATTTAGCCTGGTAATAGCGGAGTCAAAAACAATTCCGTTTTGGAATGTTATGATTTATCGCTTCTTGAGGCTTTTTGTTCTGAAATGGCTTTTCCTGGCTTTTCCGGTCTTGAAACTCTTAAGACATCTAAGTGTTACTCTGGATTTACTAAGCGGCAAAATCTGTGTGGTGTTGATGGCATTGAGATAACAAAGATGAGCTCTGGAACAGCCGCTTTGCAAACGTTTCCTGCGAGTAGCATCAAAAAGGAACCCGGTGTTAAAATGTTGTAACCCTGCCCTAATTCTTAAGCAAGTCTCTTGGTTTTATCGGGAGTTTGGGTTTTCAAACTCTCGACTCCGTCAGATCCTTTGCGACATGCACCGGTGCTTGAGAATAAAAAGAGTAGACAGTGATTTCTTGGTTTAATCATCTGTTTGAATAAAAAATAAAATCATGGTAAGACAAGAGTCCTTACATTGTCCATCTGAGCCGAGCTGGGGATGGTGGTTTATAAGATCAGAAATGCGCTTTCATTACCTGGAGGTACCTAATATGTTGGTCTGTGAAATACACACTTGGGCAATGAGCAAATGAAGGTCGCAGAACTATTGCTGGATCCCTGCCAGGGAGTGTATTAAAAGGAAATAAATCCTCGATGCGTTGTCGATGGCACGTGTGCAGCTGCCCTCTCCGTGGACTCTTTGCAGCCCTGTTGAAGATACGCATTGTTACCTTGCAGTGGTTGAAGGTTTTCTATCTGAGTGCGAAGTGGTCAAGACTTCTGACGGTTGCATCCGATTCCTGTGACACCTGACCCTGTTTTTACAGGTGAGGATCTGCCAGGATCTCCAGAGGGTTAGAGCTAATCTGTGAGCGAGGATGTGTGCGTCTCAGCTCCTAGAGCTTCTCTGGGTTGGACTCGCAGCTGGTGATGACAACTTCAGCTGGTTTAGAGAATCGTAGAATCATTCAGGTTGGAAAAGACCTTTAAGGTCATCGAGTCCAACCGGTAACCCAACACTGCCAGGTCACCGCTAAACCATGGCCCTCAGCACCACATCTCCATGGCTTTTCAGTCCCTCCAGGGATGGGGACTCCTCCACCACTGCCCTGGGCAGCGTGTGCCAGGGCTCAACAATAATTTCGGTGAAGAAATTTTTCTTAATGTCCAACCTAAAGTTCCCCTGGCACAACTTGAGGCCATTTCCTCTTGTCCTATTGCTGGTTCCTTGAGAGAAGAGCCTGACCCTCAGCTGGCTTCAGCCTCCTTTCAGGGAGTTGTTGAGAGCGAGAAGGTCTCCCCTGAGCCTCCTTTTCTCCAGGCTCAACACCCCCAGGTCCCTCAGCTGCTTCTCACAAGACTTGTTCTCCAGACCCTTTCCCAGCTTTGTTGCTTTTCTCTGGACACGCTCCAGCCCCTCAATGTCCTTGCTGGAGTGAAGTGCCCAAAACTGACCCCAGGATTCGAGGTGCAGCCCCACCAGTGCCAAGTACAGGGGGACAATCACTTGTCTCTAGTCGTGCTGGCTACACCATTTCTGAGGTGTGGCGTTGTGCCGTGTAATTAACAGACACCTCCTCTTCTTCCTTCTCCCCAGATGACCACAGGTCAATGCAGGCTTTTGATAGCTCCTACTGTCCTCAAGCAAAGCAACTGGAGTCCCTAGGGAGGTA
Source organism: Eurystomus gularis (assembly GCA_013400335.1). Classification (NCBI taxonomy): domain Eukaryota; kingdom Metazoa; phylum Chordata; class Aves; order Coraciiformes; family Coraciidae; genus Eurystomus; species Eurystomus gularis. The sequence goes on along the minus strand of VZZY01025983.1, from coordinate 234,444 downwards.
CTGTTTACAAGGGTGTGTAGCAATAGGACACGAGGGAATGGTTTTAAACTAGAGAAGGGTAGATTTGGATTAGACATTATGAAGAAGGTCTTTGGAGAAAGGGTGGTGGAACACTGGAACAGGTTGCCCAGGGAGGTTGTGAAAGCCCCATCCCTGGAGATGTTCAAGGCCAGGCTTGATGGGGCTCTGAGCAACGTGATCTAGTTACGAGATGTCCCTGCTGACTGCAGGGGGGTTGGACGAGATGACCTTGGAAGGTCCCTTCCAACCCAATGCATTAAATGATTCCATGATTCTATTCTCTCTCTTGCTCTGTTGGCCATACAGCAAGAGAGTGTGTTGCAACCATCCACCTGCCAGCAAACCCAGTTCTTTGCCATCCTGCCACCTGCCAACACCCAGGTTTACCAATATACACCCATCTTTTTTTAATAGATTGTAGTTATTGTGGCTGAGTGAAGCTGAACTGGAGTTTGCCTCCGAGGTGACTTGGTTCCCCCTTCTCCTTCCCGTGTACTACTTAACAGGCTTTAAAAACTGCTGACAGTTGTTTTAAGAGCTGATTTTCAGGTCGGGCCTTTTGTAACTCTGCAGCAGGAGGAAGATATTGTTAGAAACTAAAGGAATGGAAGGGTTGCTGTTGCTTGAGGCGGGAGGAAAGGGTCCTTCACTGCTGGAGAATAATACTTGCACTTTAAAGGGCTTCTCCTGCCCCTCCTGTGAAGGCACTCGAGTTCACCAGCTCTCGGGCTGAGATGTGTCATCGGCAGCACTGCAGCAGAACAGGAGGAGGCTTCAAACAAGGGCTGGGGTCCAAAAGCGACTTGTTTAAATGGTCATGGAGAAAGCAAAGATGCTGGGGGAGAAAATGGAATTGCAGCACTTCTGGGGTAAACCAAAGTGGGGGCTGCAGAGGAGACTGTTCCCACGTGCTGCAGCAGTGATGTGTAAAAGCAGGAGGAAGAAGTTCTTTCCTGAAAGAGTGGTCAGGCACTGGAACAGGCTGCCCAGGGCAGTGGTGGAGTCACCATCCCTGGAGGTATTCAAGAAACGAGTAGATGTGGTGCTTCAAGACATGGTCTAGTGGTCAGGGAGATGTTGGGATGAAGGTTGGACTTGATGATCCCAGAGGTCTTTTCCAACCTAAATGATTCCACGATTCAGGATGTGTGAGCTCTGAGGCGAGCGCGTTTCCAACTCTCCCTAATGTAGCCCAGGCTAAAATAGCGCAAAGCCCGTTAAACGTCTGATGTTGTGCAGAGCCTTTCTGTCTGAGCGCCTCAGAAAAGCAGCAGGTTCTCTTGTTTGCATGTACTCTAGAGAGCGTGAACAATGGAGGGTGGTTTTGTGCTCGGAGTTGCTCCAAGCGGCGAACAAAAATGCGTCGCAGTCCAGGAGGAGTACAAATTAATGGTGTGTGTTTAGGGAAAAAGAGGACAAGTGCTCTCGCTTTGTGGTCTGAAGCCCTGTCCTCGCGAGGTCACGTCAGGCAAAAGCTGCTGGCGGGTGTAAGCGCTGCAGGTAAAGCTTTTGAGAAGAGGACACAGGGAAAAATAAGCAAGGAGAAGGCTTAACCTGTATCTCTGCCTGGAATGAAGCAGGACCAGGGCCCTCGCTGCGTGAGGACTGAGGCAGGCTTTGGATTTGATCTCGGCAGGCACAGAAATGTGAAACAGCATCTGGCATCTTGCAGCTTTGGCACTTAGGGATCAAACAGGCTGAGAGAGTTGGGGTTGTTCGGCCTGGAAAAGAGAAGGCTCCAGGGAGACCTTGTAGAGACCTTCCAATACCTGCAAGGGGCCTATAAGAAGGCAGGGGAGGATCTGTTCTCGAGGATTTGGAGCGATAGGATGAGGGGTAATGGTTTTAAGCTAGAAAAGGGTAGATTTAGGTTGGACACTAGGAAAAAGTTCTGTAATATGAGGGTGGTTGATCAATGCCCAGAGAGGTGGTGGAGGCCTGGAGACATTCAAGATCAGGCTTGATGGGTCTCTGAGCAACCTGACCTAGTTAGAGATGTCCCTGCTTATTGATGGGGAGGTTGGACTAGATGACTATTAGAGCTCCCTTCCAACCGAAACCATTCTATGATTCTATGAAACCTGGTGTGCTTGAGTGTGGAGCTCGCTCCTGATACTGTGCCACGTGTGTGTTGGGATGGGGTCTCTCACCGCACCCCATACAAAACTGGGTTGTATATTCATCTGTTGGTTGAATTAGGTCCTGTGCCTTGGTCAGGTGCTGCGCCTGGTTCAGGGCAATTCCAAGCCCAAATACAGACGGGGCAGAGTATGGATTGAGAGCAGCCCTGAGGAGAAAGACCTGGGGGTGCTGGTTGATGAAAAGGTCAACATGAGCCAGCAATGTGCCAGTGCAGCCCAGAAAGCCCCAACCACATCCTGGGCTGCATCCCCAGCAGCGCGGGCAGCAGGGCAGGGAGGGGATCCTGCCCCTCTGCTGCGCTCTGGGAGACCCCCCTGCAGTGCTGGGGCAGCTCTGGAGTCCTCAGCACAGCAGAGACATGGAGCTGCTGGAGCGGGGCCAGAGGAGGCCCCAGCAATGATGGGAGGGCTGGAAGCCCTGTGCTGGGAGGCCAGGCTGAGAGAGTTGGGCTTGTTGAGCCTGGAGAAGAGAAGGCTCCGGGGAGACCTTCTTGTGGCCTTTCAGTACTTCAAGGGGGCCTGTCAGAAAGCTGGGGAAGAACTTCTTACAAGGGCTTGTAGTGGTAGGACAAGGAGTAATGGCTTTAAACTGGAAAAGGCAGAAGTTCTTCACTCTGAGGTTGGTGAGAGCCTGTCCCAGGTTGCCCAGAGAGGTTATAGATGCCCCAACACTGGAGGTGTTCAAGGCCAGGTTGGATGGGGCTTTGAGCAATGTGGTCTAGTGGGAGATGTCCCTGCCCATGGCAGGGGTTTGGAACTAGATGATCTTGAAGCTCCCTTCCAACCATTCTGTGATTCGAAGACTTGGACCATTTCCATCCCTTGGCATCAGAACATTGCAACAAACACCAATTTTCTTGGGTTTTCCCGTGGAATTGGAGAGTCGGAATCTGCGGTGAATATATTAACATACATTGAATTATAGAACAGATATTTTGCATTTTTCCTGGAGGATCCTAAAATGCTTTATAGACACTTCCATGTGTCGCTACACAAACGCAGCCACTTCTGCTTCATGCTTAGATTTAACTCAAGATAGAGGGAGAGAATTTGCCCGAGGAGATCAGGTAAAGCAGCATATGCCCCCACATCGATTGCTGCAGGCAGGTCATGGTGAGCTCAGGGTCTGCCCTACCCGCTACTTGAGAGAGCTGTCAGTAAAAGATCCAGATCGGTGGGTGTAGAAAAGAACACATTGAGCCATTATTCCTACATCTTTCTGTAGAATGAGGTAGATGCTCCATTATATCATGAGGTTTCTTTACAGGAGGACAGGTTATCACAGAATCACAGGGTGCTAGGCGTTGGAAGGGATCTATGAAGATCATCTAGTCCAGCCCCCCTGCCAGAGCAGGATCCTAGAGTAGATCACACAGGAACATGTCCAGACAGGTTTTAAATGTCTCCAGAGATGGAGATTCCACAACCTCTCTGGGCAGCCTGTTCCGGTGCTTTGTTACCCTTGCAGTAAAGAAATGTTTCCTCACGTTTAGGTTGAACCTCCTGTTTACCAGTTTGTGGCCATTGCACCTTGTCCTGTCCCTGGACACCACTGAGAAGAGTCTCACCCCATCCTCCTCATTATGATCATGAGCAGAGAGTTCTGTTGCATAAACTCAGGAGATGGCTACAACTGCACTCAATCCTCCTCTGTCCTGTCATCCCCTGAAGAAGATATCTCAAAAATTATGCCTGACTTTATACTACTGGTGGCAGAGGGTGGGCTTAGGCTGAGAGGTGACATCTCACGTGATTTGCTGTGTCCATTGTCCATCTACACATCATTGGCATTTGGAGGTGGAAGGCCAAGTCCATGGCTTTTTTTGAACCAGCTGGATGCCACTGCCGTAAAGTTGCATCTCCCTTTTCTCCTGAAATGAGAAACCCTTGAAATATCCAGGGTGAAAACCGATAAAATATTCATCTATTCTGAGACTCATTAAGGCAGCGTAATTGGATGTAGGCGCTTCCTCCACTCTAACAGTGCTGTCTCGCTCCTGAGCCAAGATTCATTTCCACGGGCAAGAGGATGCTCTGCACTCTCTCCTCGTGGGTAGTGGATGCGTGAATCATAGAATCGTTCAGGTTGGAAAAGACCTTTAAGATCGTCGAGTCCAACTGTTAACCCAGCACTGTCAGGTCACCACTAAACCATGTCCCTCAGCACCACGTCTACACAGCTTTTCAATCCCTCCAGGGATGGGGACTCCACCACTGCCCTGGGCAGCCTCTTCCAGGGCTTGACAACCATTTTGATGAAGACATTTTTCCTAATATCCAACCCTTGGCACAACTTGAAGCCATTTCCTCTTGTCCCATAACTTGTTCCTTTGGAGAAGAGACCGACCCCTGCCTTGCTACAACCTCCTTTCAGGGAGTTGTTGAAAGTGAGAAGATCTCCCCTGAGCCTCCTTTTCTCCAGGCTCAACAACCCCAGGTCCCTCAGCCGCTCCTCACCCAACTTGTGCTCTAGAGCATTCCCCAGCTTCGTTGCCCTTCTTCTAAGGGTCCTTTGTAGCTCACCTCTCTTGGAAAGCAGCGAACCCTCACAGTGTCTACCTTGCTTCAACTCTGCTCCTGATCAACTTTGCTCACTGATGCTCCTTTTGCTCCAGCCCTTGGCAGAGATTGCTGATCAAGGCCATCATGAGCCTCTTGCAGACCTTTTGTTTCCCAAATGGGTCTTCTGTGGTTTGCTCTTCCTGTGATTTTTTTTTTTCCTGTTTCTAACAAAGCTCCATCCATTGGAAGGCTCCTGCTCCATCTTCCCCTTCAAGATGTATTTGTGCGTTTTCTTCCTTTTGTAATTGAAACAATCTCCAACCCCTGCTAGGATCAGGATCTCTCTGGGTGCTTTCAAATGCACAGCGAGACAGATTTTATCCTAAAGAGACCTAACTTGTAATTTCCAGTCACTGAATGGCCTTCAAATGCAGAAGCTGCTCACAGTGTCTATATTAGATGTTAAATAGCAGCACACCAGGCTGGGAAGGCTGAAGAACCGTTTTAAGAGGCCCTGGAGCAGCTGAGATTGCTCTCTTGAGTGTACAGCTATCATGAGGATGGCAGCGTTGTGTGGTGTGGCATGAACACAACCGCGTTGGGCATTGGCACCTGGCCCCCAACACACCTAACGCTTAAAAATAAGCTTATGATCGAAAAAGCAGTAACTTGTTGCCACCACCAGCTCCTCTTGTATGTTTTATACAATCATGACTGGAGAAGAGAAGGCTCCAAGGAGACCTTCTTGTGGCCTTTCCGTACCTAAGAGGGGCCTGTCAGAAAGATAGGGACAATCTTTTTAGCAGGGCCCGTTGAGACAGGACAAGGAGTGATGATTTTAAACTGAAAGAAGGAGATTCAGACTAGAAAGAAGGAAGAAGTTGTTTACACTGAGGGTGGTGAGACCCTGGCCCAGGTTGCCCGGAGAGGTGGTCGCTGCCCCATCCTTGGCAACATTCTAGGTGGGGTTGGATGTGGCTCTAGGCAACCTGCTCTAGTTGCAGATGTCTCTGCTCAGTGCAGGGGTGTTGGACTAGATGAGCTTTAAAGGTCCCTTCCCACCCAAATAATTATATGATTCTATGAAGTACATAGTGATAGGACAAGAGGAAATGGCCTCAAGTTGCATCAGGGGATGCTTGGGTTGGATATTAGGCAAGAATTTATTTCCTGAAAGGGTTGTCAGGCCTTGGCACAGGCTGCCTAAGTGAGTCCTCATCCCTTGAGCGATCTAAAAGCCATGTAGGTGTGGTGCTGAGGGACATGGTTTTGTGGCAACATGGCAGTTGGTGATCTTAAAGGTCTCTTCTAAACAAAACAATTCTGTGATTCTATGAATCACTGAAGTCATTCATTTTATGAATCATAGATTCTATGAATCACAGAATACCAGGTTGTGAGGGACCTCAAGGATCATCTGGTCCAACCTTTCTCAGGAAAAGCGTGTTCGTTGGCAGAATGATCACCTGGCTGCAATGAAAGGTGGGTGAGCCTTAGAGACAACATGGGACAGAAGGGCAAAAGGAAAAGTTTGTGATACCCCAGTAGGTTTGAGATAACCCTTAAGTTGGCTGATAAATGGTACAAATTCTCGTGCAGCCCACATGCTACAGATGGACGAGTGACAGGGTTGCCAAGGAAGGAGGAGGCCATGAAGGAGCTGGAGGAGGATGGCAGCACCTTTGCCTCTGGAAGAGCCATCAGGCAAAAACAATTCACTCATTTTTAGTGTGTGTCAGACTTCACATATTCTGCAGGCTGCTCTATTTAATGAAAGCTGCCATGGAGTGATTCCAGCTTTATTCACAGCTCCCAGATTTTGTAAATATTGTCACTACAAAATGCAGAATTCCTGGAAAGGTTTCCTATTAAAGTCATCACGTGGGAGTTAATGAACATTTAAGGTTAATCTCATTTTGTTTGGGCTAACCTTGTGTAAGTGTTCGTCTTGCATACAGTGGGCCACATCCTGATGGGGTTGGTGCTGGTTTTATCGGCTGAGGATTGGAGAGCAGAAATGTCACGTGGCCGAGTGTCAAGGTTTAGGGTCATGGCTGGCTGGTAGACCTACGACAGATGCTCTCTGTGAACGCCTCTCCCTCCCCAAAGGGGAAGAGAAAGGGAATAAGGGAGAGAGATTTATGGGTTAGAAAACTCAAACAGTTTTAATGGCATTAATAATAATAAACTGGAATATATACAAAACCAATATTGAACCCAACCACCCCGATGGCAATTACATCACTGTCACCACTGATGCTGTGGAGCAGGCACTGGGGAGGTCCCAGACTGACCTTGGAGGCAGATGGGAACCAGATTCAGGAGCTGGAGTTGGGAACTGGGTTCAGGAACACACGGATTGGGATCAAAGGCAGAATGGACAGAGTCTTCCTTGGACACTGGCCATTGACGAAGACGCTTGACTCTTATGATCCCTCAGCTTTACACTGATCGTGCCATACATGAGGTGGAATCCCTCGTTGGGCAGTTCAGGGTCCCCTGTCCTGGCCGCTCCTCCCCACAGGTGCCCCCTTTTACTTTCTGCACCCCCAGCGTGGCACATGAGATTGAGCAGTGACCTTGGTCTGCACAGGAACAAGGATAAGCAAGAGCCTTTCTGCACACGCCAACCCTTGGTAGTAACTCTGAACATGGAGCGTTGTCACTGCTAGAAGCAGACACTGTCTGTGAAAATACGGCGTGATCTTCAGGACGTGCAGCTACTGAGAAGAGCCTGAGCTGGGAAGTGAAATCACTGACCAGAATTGGTTCTGTTCTGACCCAAGCCAGGAGACTGGGACATGGTGGCATTTAACTGGGGTCAAGCCTTCATGGCCCTTACTGAGCTTTTTTGGGACAGTTTGGGTGCTTTCACGTCACCGAGTCATTTAAGGCATTGTAATTATTAGCAGCCGGTTACAACACCTTAAGGAGTTGTTGCTTTGAGGCTGGAATTGGTGTATTGGAGACAGATGTGTGGAACGCTGAAGATAGTCAGAGGTCAACTGGTTAAGTCGTATTTTTTTAATAGCCTTGTTGGGGTTCAAGAGTGCTTTCTTAAAGTGTATTTACAGTGTAATCTGTGGAGATGAGTCTAAGAGAGCCTTTGAAGGAATTAGTGACATTCAGTTGAGCCTACTTTACATTCAGGAGCTACTGAAGAACCCGACACTGCCTGAACGTGTAAATGATCCTGTTCTCGCCCAGCGATGTAGACCCTAACAACACATTTAAAAACTGCTTTTCCACCTGCCAGACCAATCTGTGGCTTCACTGCGACTTGACAAAACAAAGCTCTCGTGAAATGTGCTCCTGCTTTTGAGACAATTAAAGAATCCAGCGACACCATGCCTGGGGTGGAGGATGAGACATCAGTTCTGTCCTACGTGGGCTCAGCAAAACTCTCAAGTGCATCTTGATTTGAAGCTGGAGCTACCTGAGCATGTGATGAAGTGTTCTGCTGGCATCTTTGGTCCTCAGTGGGGCAAGGGAGGTGAATTCTGCTGTCTGGAGTTAAAGACAAACTGTTTTTTTTTTCAAGAAAAGGCTTAAGCAGTAACACAGGAGGAAATTTGGGGGGTTAGGAGGATGTTGTCCCGGTTGTCAGAGCAGCTGCTGCATGGGGTGGTTGAGGTTCATGGTAGCGTCTCGTCATCAGAGGCACAAATGGATCGCTTCTGCTCTAGAAGAGTGATATAAAATTGCTGAAACTCCTTATGTTTGGAAGGAAAAATCCATTTGTCCATGTGAAGGAATGTGGTGTGTGGGACAGGCTCAACACAGTTAGCTGGGCAGTGATGAGTTTGCTCCTGGTAAGAATCTGTATCAAAATGGGAAGTGATGGGAGCTGGATTTAAAAAAAAAAAAGCTCAGCACAGGAGAGACATGGACCTGGTGGAACAGGGCCAGAGGAGGCCCCAGCAATGATGGGAGGGCTGGAAGCCCTCTGCTGGGAGGCCAGGCTGAGAGAGTTGGGGTTCTTCAGCCTGGAGAGGAGAAGACTCCAGGGAGACCTTCTTGTGGCCTTGCAGGACTTCAAGAGGCCTGTCAGAAAGCTGGGGACAGACATTTTAGCAGAGCCTGTTGTGACTCTGGTCACTGGACTCTGGTTTTAAACTAAAAGAGGGAGATTTAGACTAGAGAGAAGGAAGAAATTTTGTACACTGAGGGTGGTGAGCCCCTGTCCGAGGTTGCCCAGAGAGGTGGTCGCTGCCCCATCCCTGGAAGGATTCCAGGTGAGGTTGGCCGGGGCTCTGAGCAACCTGCTCTAGTTGCAGATGTCCCTGCTCAGTGCAGCATGATTGGACTAGATGACCTTAAAAGGTCCCTTCCAACCCAACCCATTGTATGATTCTATGAAATCAGGCTAGAAAAATAGCTGTTTATTGGTAGTGCTCACACAGCTAATGCTGGGATTCGATCCTCTTAACGTGCTGTTGACGTGGAGTGTGGAGTCCCAGCAGGGCAGCACTTACAGACTGTCTGTCCAGGAAATGCTGTGACATCTGTGACAGAGCTACGGAGCTGCTGATTTACTCCTTACCTCTGCTGGCTATGAGCAAATGGCAGATTAATAGGGGCTTGGTGGAGCAGCTTGTGCTCTGCCTGGCTGCGTGAAAGAAAATCTCCCTTTAAAAAATGGTTTCGGGGTCAGAAATTGAGGTATCAGCACAGGCTTAGGAGGAGTGTCTTCAGCAGCTGCTGCTCACTGGATGCAATGGCCTCTGAGGCTGTCTCTCCTCTGTACGGTGATGTTTGAGGAGGCCTTTGCTGTCAGACTCCCCCTTTTTCATTCTTCGCCCACTGAATACCCATCAAACTTAGTGTTGTAGGATCCCGTGAGAGTGGTTTTAACTTGGGGAAAAGGATAAACTGTCCTAATCCCATTTGGGATGGCCCCATGGATGTGTCTCCTGAAGAAACCACAGCGCTTATGTTGCTGCAGATGGGTAGGAAAGATGTAACTTTGCTTTCCTTTGAAACTCTAAAAGTGATACTGTCAGAGGTGCTCAGGAGCAGTAGATGCAGCACGAGATGTCCCAGGCAGACAGATCTGCAGATCAGCTGGCTGAAGGCTCATGTGGAAGCTCCATAGTCATCCCCATCTCTGGCTCTAGAGGAAATCTGATGGTCCTGGTGTATATTTATTTTCCTCCACCATAAAAACAGGCCCATCTCCATACGTGACAGAAATTATGCGGGCATTGGTTCATTAACATCTCTTTTACCTTCTGAGAGCGTTACCACTGCTAAGCACTGATAGAAAGCTTCAGGAAGCAGAAGTAGAGGCTTGCTGCTCATCCAGAGGAAGGCTGGACAGTCTGCAGTCATCATCTCAACACTTTGTGCAGGGCTCAGGGTTTCTGGGCCATTTCTGGCCCTTGTTGTTTTCCCCTGCTGCCGGATTTAAATTCTCCCATCCTGAGCAGCAGGCTGCTGAGGTGGTGGATAATCCAGTTCGTGCACCGAGTTACGAGGACAGTAAGAGATCAGAGCTGTTGGCAGGATTTGAGTAGCTTTTAGCCCCATAGAGTGCAGATTCTGCAGTGTCAGTGTGTAGCCCAGTTGCAGGAGGTGTGTGTTACTGGTCTGCACGACGTCCTTTACTGCTGAGCTCACATCAGGGTCACAAACCGGAGCGGGAGTGGGGAGTTCACAGAATCACTTTGGTTGGAAAAGACCTCCAAGATGATCAAGTCCAGCTGCCAACCCAGCACTGCCATGTCCCTCAGCACCATATCTCCACGGTTTTGAAACCCCTCCAGGGATGGGGACTCCACCACTGCCCTGGGCAGCCTGTTCCAGGCCTTGACAATCCTTTCAGGGAAAAAAAAATTCCTAGTATCCAACCTCAACCTCCCCTGGTGCAACCTGAGCCTGTTTTCTCTTCTCCTATCAATTGTTCCTTTCTAGGAGAGACTGGCCCCACCTGCTCCAACCTCCTTTCAGGGAGTTTCACATATGAGAAGGTCTCCCCTGAGTCTTCTTTTTTCCAGGCTCAACACCCCCAGGTCCCTCAGCTGCTCATCCCAAGACTTGTGCTCTAGACCCTTCCCCAGCTTCATTGTCCTCCAGCCCCTTAATGTCCTTCTTGGAGCAAGGGCCCCAAAACAGAACCCAGGGTTTGAGGTGTGATGTCACCCGTGTTGAGTCCAGGGTGAAGAGCTGGTGACATTCACAGACACGTTTGCAGGGGAGCTGTGTTTTTTAGTAGAGCATCCAGGTGTAGGGAATTTATGTGGCATTTCCCTGGAAGTTCTCAAGAACAATTCCCTTATTCTGAATCCTCATAACAGTGATAAAAAAACCTTCCACAAAAGCATAAGTGCTGTTCTGTTATTTACTGTTTGTTATCCTGAAATTCCTTGCTGGGATGCTGGCTTGACCTCAGGAGCAAGGTAACGCCCGGGAACTGGAGAAAAATTCCGATAAGAATGGAGGAGCTCAGCAACCAGCAATATCTGAAAGGCCCTTTTTATAGAATCACAGAATCATAGGATGGTTTGGGTTGGAAGCGACCTTAAAGGTCATCTGGTTCCAACCCCCCTGCCATGGGCAGGAACTCCTCCCACTAGACCATGTTGCTCAAGGCCCCGTCCATCTGGGCTTGAACGCATCCAGGGATGGAGCATCCATCCCACTTTTGCTCCTCTTAGGTTACCCTTGCGTATCCAAACAATCCGATTTGAGACGTGGATTTGATTTAGAAGATGTTGTTATGCTGGAGGTCCTATGCCTCCGTTTCCCTGCGCCTTTCCTCAGATGTCTTTCTAACACGCTTGGCCACCACTCAGCACAAGGTAGTCCTGCTGCTAGATCACCCTCCAGAAGATGCTCTAATACTAACACTGAGCATCTAATTTCGTCCTTTGTAAATTTAATTAAGACTTTCAAAGGACTCTTGCTTGACCTCACAAGTTTAGGGGAGGTTCTGTAGATGAATATTTGCCTGTTGTCCCTGACATGCCTTGTTTCTAGCCCAGGTTTATCAGCAGCCCTTCCTGGATTTTCATTTTTTTAATGAACAAAATGAAAGCAGCAGTGCCTCGGTGCGTAATATTCTGGTTATATCCAGCTGTATTAACATCTTACCTGATTTCTCATGCAACATTTTTGCTACCCAGAAGAAGACAGGCGAATGACTTCCCTCTAACGTGAGCATTCGTACCGTGAGGAGAAAGAAGAGTACGGATTGCACTTAAAATCTTACGTTTAATGTACCAGTCTGGGTTGGTGGAATTGGCCCATTACTGCTCCCCAAGGCACACCATAAACTTGTAATGGAGCTACTGGACATAAATAAATGCTCGAAGCAGTTTAGCTGGAAGTCTGGATCTTCACCTTTCCCCCTCTCCCTCTCCAGCCTCCGTCCCTCCCACCTGTAACAATTTCAAGGGTTTTGTATCTTACTTCCACGTGACTGCCTTGGAGATCTTTTCAACCAGCTTCCCTCTGGATTATCTGCAAAGATTGAAAGATATTTGAAATTACTCGACCTCAGCGGCGCTTGAAATTGAGCCATGTTCTGTTGTGTTAACAGAGTGCTTCAAGTGGTGGTTGTAGAGGCCAGAATAAGGGTTTCTGGCTCTGGTGCTGCCCACAAAAGTGCCTTATTAAGTGATGTTCTCCTGCCTGGTAGCTTAGATGTGCTGCTCTGGGTGCTTATTTGCTCATCTTCCTCGGTTTTATTTGGGTCTGTAAGCAATGAAGAGGTGGAAACGGGCCTTTTAGGTCCTGCTACAAGACTTCATACAATCATTTAGGTTGGAAAAGACCTTTAAGATCATCCAAGTCCAACCATAAACTTACTCTACCAAGTCTGCTCCTAAATCATGTCCCTACTTGTTCCTGTGTGTTTTCTTCTGCGTGCTTAGTTCAACTCAGTGGTGATTTGGGGAAGCGTCAGGGGCTTTGTGGGTTTTTGGAAGTCTGTGATCACTGGGAGTCTGAAGAATTTGACGAGGCCCTGGTTGGCAGTGCTGTGTTTTCTCCTAGAGCAGACTGTTAGAGGCAGATGAAGCTGCCACATCTTCTTGACCCTTGTGTTGCCCGTGACACACGTGGAAGAGCAACAGTGAAGCGTAATTTGACTTATTTCAGACTCACATGGTGTCTTTCCTGAGCAATTCTGCTGACCGATAGACTGGTTGTTGTCTGGGTTATGGGGACAATTAAATTTCCACTCTTTGTTTTGGCAATGATGCATTTCGGTGGGTACAATACAGCCTCTGGGTCTGTCCTAGTTCAGGCTTCTTCTTGTCTAGAGCAGCTTTGGCATCTTGCAGTAAATATCTGGGGACAGGACACTCTAATCTGGTGTCTAAAGGCATCCTTTAAGTGAAAGATGAGGAATGAGTTTCTTTTTTGGTTCAGAGAATGTACTGTGCGTTCAGTGAGCGGGGAGCTCTGCTGATGCTGGATGAGATGCTGAAAAAAGCCCATCTCTGTTGGTCCCACCTCTGTGAAGGCAGCAGATTACCCTCTGTATCTGAGGTCAAAATAAGCAAAATGTTTGAAGGGCCAGAGATTTCACAGTGAACTCATGTGGTAGCTTTGGAGCTGCAGGATTGCAGAGGGGAGAGGTTGGTAAAGGCTTGTTTTGTTGCCTTCCAGTTGAGATGTCCCCATGAGTGGTGCTGTGAGTGCCAGACCTAATGAAGCCTGGAGTCCTGGGGGCTTGTGTCTCATGGTTGGCTGCTCTTGGACCCCAGGAGGGTATTGGAGGCCTGTGGAAGGTTTTTCTGTCATTTATAGGACTTCTGCGCTGATTCTTCCGTGCACAGAGATTCATGTAGTCTTTCCCCAAGGATGAGAGAGGATGAAGGTCCACCACCTCCATTCAGCATCAGCGTGATCTTTGGTGTGTTCAAAATGATTTTAAGCTTTATCTTCCCTGGGAACTCAGTGTCTGTTCCCTCTATCACTATAAAACATCTATAAACACAGCTTGTCTTTAAGATTGCTTCTGCTGTGTCATATGTGGTGTATGGACAATACGCCAGGGAAGTTGTCTGGCCATAAGAAAGCAACTGAAAAGGTTAAAGCAACTTGTGTGACAGCCAACGCTGACACGTGCCAGCCTGTTCTCTTACTGCGCGGCTGCTGCCAAGCGGCAGTGTGGGAAATGTGGCTGTCAGGGGAAACAGCAAAGCTGGCGTTGTGCACTTGAACTTTGTGTGAATAAATATAAAATCATAGAATCCCAGCATGGTCAGGGTTGGAAGGGACCTCTGGAGATCATCTCGTCCAACCTCCCTGCTCCAGCAGGTCACCCACAGCAGGGTGCCCAGGATTGTGTCTAGGTGGGTTTGGAATCTCTCCAGAGAAGGAGACTCCACAACCTCCTCTCTGGGCAGCCTGGGCCAGGCTTGGACACCCTCATAGCAAAGAAGTTTCTCCTCGTGTTGAAGTGGAACTTTTTGTGTTCTAGTTCATGCCCATTGCCCCTCGTCCTGTCTCTGGGCACCACTGACAAGAGTCTGGCCCCATCCTCTTGCCCCCAACCCGTTAGCTCTTGATCAGCATTGATCAGATCCTTTCTCAGTCTTCTCTTCTCCAGCTCAACAGCCCCAGGGCTCTCAGCCTTTCCTCAGCACAGAGATGCTCCAGTCCCCTCAGCATCTTTGGAGCCTCTGCTGGACTCTCTTCAGTAGTTCCCTGTCTCTTTTGAACTGTGGAGCCCAGAACTGGACCCAGTACTCAGAGGTGGCCTCACTAGGGCAGAGTAGAGAGGGGGAGGAGAACCTCCCTTGACCTGCTGGTCACACCATTCTTAATGCATCCAGAAGAGAGATGATAGATGTAGATAAATGGGATAGATAGAGATAAATACATAGATTTGTGAAAAATCCGTGTAAATATATACATAGATAAATATATTAAAATGATGTAGAAATGTATACATGCATAAAACCAGATACATATTGGGATTTTTAAAGGGGGCTACCCATGTAGCAACCTTAGAAATAATCTATCCTCATCATGCCATTCCTAGACCAAGGGGAAAGGCAGGTGACTCTTGTGGAGGTTGGAATTGCTGATTCAGCAGCCGTACAGGAAGGTGGAGCTACTAAACTGTGAATTATATTATTGGGGAGAGCATTTGTTCTTCCTTTCAGAGCTTCAGGTGCCAATATCTGGTGGTGACCAAGGAAGAGAAAACTCTGTACTTCAGAAATGTCTATATGAACTCCTGACTGTAGCTGCAAAAAAACAGCTGGAAAGTTGGAGTCTGAAAAGCTGAAAATCAAGAAGTAAAAAGCACCCCCAGGTCTATTTCTCTTATTTTTTTTAATCCTGCGATTAAGGCATTTTTGTAACGTTGTCAGTTCCGATTATAAGGAAGCTGCATTTCTGGAAGAGGTGGGAGCAAAAGCCTCTCGCTCAAGGATTCAAGCTGACCGCTTGTCTCGGTGGAGGGTGAAGAGGCCAGCATCCAGCTGGAGCAGAGCAGGGATGAGTTTCTATTTCTGAAGTGCCTTTGGAATTGTGCAAGTCTAAGAAAAAAACTGTGCTTCTAAAAGTTAATGTTTCTGATCCACTCACAAAGGACTTTGCAGTGACTGTAATTTGTGGGCTTGGCGTATTAAGAAGGTGTGTAAATTCGGACCATTTCATGGATAGACATAAAGATTGAAGGCAAGGAGGAGGGTGTTCTCTTGAAGAACACTTGAAGGTGAGTAGGAAGGGTCTTAGCTGTAAGGAGGACACAAGGTTGTGTCGCCCATGAGTGTCTTTAATAATGGACATTGGGCCTGAGCCTAGAGTTGGGTGTTAGAGAGCAGAGGGAGAAGGCACCTTGAAGGTCCACGCTTCTCCTGAGGGTTTGTTGAAAGAGGAGGTGGACTGGAAATTGGAGAGGACACGTGGGTGTGGGAAGCTGAATGAAACAGATGTCTAAGCTGGGATGAAAACAGTGGGTTTCAAGTGAGAACGTGGGCAGAGATGCTGCAGACAGAGGGTGGTTTTGCTTTGTGAGTAAGATGTATGTCTGAAGTCTTAAATATTTGAGTTCCCAGAAGGTGTTTGAGGATAATATAATTGGGGGAGAGAAGAACATGCAAAAGCATGGTGGCCTCAAGGGTGCTACAATAGCTGGTATCACCTACTTCTGAGGACATGCCCATTCTCATGGTGGAGATGGTGCCTGGTGAAATGGGGGAGGTTTGCAAAAGCTGGGGGAAGGGGAAAAAAGTTAATTAAAGTGTTTGTTGGAGGACAGCAAGACTCATTCTTCTATTAATTGTGGAGATTTGGGAGAAACTTCCAAATGCCAATTTGAAAAGTCACCAGAAGTATTGAGGAGAGCAAGTCCCAGTCCATGGGAGGTTTGGGTGTTCAGATCCTCTTGTATGTCCCCTGAAGGTCCCTGTGGATCCCTGCACATTTTTAAGGTGGCTTCCTCGTGATTGTCACTCTTTAAGAACAGGACTTAAGGAGCTTGAAGACCTTAGATACCCTCTGCTGTGTGACAGCATCACTTGAGGCGAGCGGGGGTGGATGGAGGCTCGGTGGTACCAACAGTTGTAACCTCGTGGCTTCAAAAGAGCTTTGAAAGCCTCAGAGCGGCTGAGCCGCCGTGTTTTCCTCTTTGGCTGCCAGCTTCCAGCGTGCGATCTCCGTTCCGAGCGTGGCGTTCAGCTGCAGTATTCATTAAGATGGGGAATTATTTGCATATTATTAGCATTATTACATGGGAATAAAGCTGCTGCTGGTTCTTCCCTCCCTCCCTGTATCTTTCATCACCCGCCTTTATAACCGCTCTGAATCCTGTTTGTTGTGTGACAAACTGGGCTGATAAATCTCGTTACTCACTTGAATGGCTGGGAGACTCGCTGCACATTACGGAATTTGGTGAATTATGTAATAAATGCATAATTAAAATTAAACCCAGAGCCTCTCGTGGAACCTTCTGAAATTCCGTTCACGATGAATTATAGAGAGAGATGTACATGGGTATTAAAATTTAAGCCTAATTATTTGGATTTATTTTTAATCAATATTTCATATGCTACCTATAAGTTCCCGCGTAGCCACAGCAAATCTGCTGCTGCGGCTTTGCTGGAAAGCACAGAAAGGGCGCGTGTAGAGGAAGATGTTTGTTTTCCTCGCGCTTCATATTTTAATATTTGATTACAGAAAGGCAAACTCCCCTGAGCACAAGGCACTCAAAAATTTCTCCAGCCAAGGGAGGTGACTGCTCGGAGCTTGCTTCCACCGAGTCTTTTCCCACTTGACCACCTTTGAATACTGCGGTTTATCTGAGGAGCGTTTCCCCTAATGGAGCGTTGCTTGGTGGTTCCCTCCTCAAGAGAGACGTTGAGGGGCTGGAGCAGGTCCAGAGAAAGGAAGCGAAGCTGGGGAGGGGTTTGGAGAACATGTCTTATTAGGAGCAGCTGAGGAACCTGGGACTGTTTAATCTGGAGAAGGTTGTAGAGGTTCCTAAAAAAGGAACAGAGAGGTTGTAGAGAGGTGGGTGTTGGTCTTTTCTCCCAAGGAACAAGCGATAGGATGAGAGGAAATGGCCTCAAGTTGCACCAGGGGAGGTTTAGATTGGATATTAGGAAAAATTTCTTCCCTGAAAGGGTTGTCAAGCCCTGGAAGAGGCTGCCCAGGGCAGTGGTGGAGTCCCCATCCCTGGAGGTGTGCAGAATGCGAGCAGATGTAGCACTTCAGGATGTGATCTAGTGGTCAGGGAGATGCTTGGTTGAAGGTTGGAGTTGATGATCCTAGAGGTCTTTTCCAACCTAAATGGTTCTATGATACTTTGATTCTATGATAGTTTAGTGGTGATGGTAGTGTTGGGTTGATGGTTGGACTTGATGATCTTAGAAGTCTTTTCCAGTCTTAACGATTCTATAAATTTTAATTAAAATCATTCTGAAAATCTTTGCCATGTATTTCTGCAGTCCTGATTCGTACTTAAAGGCAGCTGCCCCAAGTGCTGTCAGGTTTAAACGCCATAAAACGTATTTCCTCTGTGCTAAAATGGGCTTTAAGAGAGAATTTTCCGATGCCGTGGAAGGAGAAGCGATGTTTTGAAGGCAAACAGTCCGCAAGCCCCCGTTTAATTTTGAAAGGTTCGTCTCCAAAGTACGAAATTGAATAGAAAGGATTTTATTCCCCTAAATCCCCGATTCTAGAGAAAGCAGCTTGAGATCTCGGTAAGAGAATTAACACATGGGTTAAACTTACAATAAGAAGCACTACTTGGAGAATGCCTATTCAGATGCCGTTAAGGAAATAATAGGATTAGTTCTTGTCGTGTCAGTACGGATCCCGGCTGCGTGCTGACGCCCGGGCGCTCCGTGTTGCTGGCCCGGCCGTGAAATCGAGGACAATGAGAAGAAAGATGACTTTTCTTGGAGGCAATGGGTTTGAATGTTTAAGCCGGTCCTTCTGCGCGCACGTGCGGCAGGTAATTTGGGGTAACAAATAAGTCGCTGGTAATCCCACCCCCCCGATGCTGCTGTTTGTGGCTGAGATGATCTTAATTGCGGCTGCGGAACTGGTCAAGTGGCTTTATGCAAAGTCAGGAAGACACCGTGGAAAGTGCGTTTTCCTTTTAGAGAAGCAGATTTCTATGAATTTTGATCGTCTGTTAGAGATATAATACATTTTTTTACCTGTCGTTTCCATTACGTGCTTTTTATCAGCCATTTATTGTTCCAATTTATGTATCATTTAATGTATATGCATTATATCCGTCATTTAAGATGAAGCATTTTTTAATTGTCTTGATTTATTGTCGCTTGATTTATTCTTTAATTTTTTTCACAATTCACAGTAATCCCCAATCCTGAACCAAAGCTTTATTTTCAGTTTCTCGTGCCTGCCATTTCATAATCACCCACGTGTGTCTTTGTTTTTAGCTTAAGCGAAAGACATGAAGCATTAAGGCTCGGTTGGGGTTGTTTTGACGTCATCTGATTTCATCAGAGAAGGTGCTGTAGAAGGTCGTCGTGCTGAAAAACTTCCAGCTAAATGGTAATGACAAAAAGAGGCTTCCGTTGTGCTGTCATCCTTCTGTTTCTTTGGCTTCAGACTCAACTACAGCTTCTTTACGCAGCTTCTCTTCACTTCTCTGCGGGCTTTACTTTTGCGTCTAGTCCTGAGTATCCTGTAACTCCCCCAGGGGAAGAAGTTCTTTACTATGAGGGTGGTTGATCACTGAACAGGTGGTGGAGGCCCCATCCCTGGAGACGTTCAAGGCCAGGCTTGATGGGGCTCTGAGCAACCTGACCTAGGTAGAGAGGTCCCTGCTGACTGCATGGGGGCTGGACTAGGTGACCTGGGAAGGTCCCTTCCAACCCAACGCGTTCTGTGATTCTATGATTCTACTCAAGAGCCAGTGCATGGGGAGCAGAGGGGAGGTCAGGCAGCATTTTACCAAGCAAAAACCCACGTGACTAACAATGATACAAAGTTTTGTGTAGGCAGATAGTTGGCAAATGTAGCAAATTTATCTGTAAATTAAAGATGGTGGAGGAAACAAGGTGGGCATGTGGTTAGACTGATCAATCACTTCGCAGGTGAGAGTGTGTCTGAGAGGATACCCGAAGGGGTATATGCCAGGAGAGGTTTAGGTTGGACATGAGGAACTGTTTCTTCTGCCAGCAGGACTAGGGAAGAGATCCTTCTCTGTACTTGGCACTGGTGAGACCACACCTTGAATCCTGGGGGCACTCCAAGAAGGACCTTGAGGGGCTGGAGCGTGTCCGGAGAAGGGCAACAAAGCTGGGGAAGGTTCTAGAGCACAAGTCTGGTGAGAAGCGACTGAGGGAGCTGAGGTTGTTGAGCCTGGAGAAAAGGAGGCTCAGGGGAGACCTTCTCACTCTTGACAGCTCCCTGAAAGGAGGTTGGAGCCAGTTGGGGTCGGGCTTTTCTCCCAAGGAACTAGTTATATGAAAAGAGGAAATGGCCTTGAGTTGCACCAGCGGAGAGTGGAAATTAGAAAAAATTTCTTCCCCAAAAGGCCTGGAAGAAGCTGCTCAGGGCAGTGGTGGAGTCCCCATCCCTGGAGGGGTTTCAAAGCCGTGGAGATGTGGTGTTGAGGGACATGATTTAGTGCTGAGCTGGCAGTGCTGGATTAATGGTTGGACTTGATGATGTTAAAGGTCTCTTCCAACCAAAACAATTAAGTGGTTCTAAGTATTCTTTGAAGTTGGAACTTAAAGGGAAGCAAAAAAATCCAACAAAACTTCACAGGTTGGTTTATCGCAAGCAGGATTTGCTGTGTTTTGGCACAAGATATATTTAGGGTGTGTGCAGGAAGCTTTTGAAAGAGCTTTCTTCACATTTTGAAGTGATAGACACGTGCAACTCATGCTGTCTGGTTTGAGCTGCAGCTAAATAAGGGCTCATTTGAGATAGAATGTGTGTTTTAGCATAGTGTTACTCACTGGAGTAATCTTTTCAAACTAATAATCTTACAGTTCTGGAGGAGAGCATTATATCATATTAGGCTTGCAAGAAAGACATGGACCTGGCGGAGCGGGGCCAGAGGTGGCCCCAGCAATGATGGGAGGGCTGGAAGCCCTCTGCTGGGAGGCCAGGCTGGGAGAGTTGGGGTTCTTCAGCCTGGAGAGGAGAAGGCTCCAGGGAGACCTTCTGGTGGCCTTGCAGGGCTTAAAAGGGGCCTGTCAGAAAGCTGGGGACTGACTTTTGAGCAGGGCCTGTTGTGACAGGACAAGAGGTGATGGTTTTAAACTGAAAGAGGGAGATTTAGACTGTAGAGAAGGAAGAAATTGTTTTACACTGAGGGTGGTGAGAGCCTGGCGCAGGTTGCCCAGAGACCTCTGCGCGCCCGACCGCGACAGGTGGTCACTGCCCCATCCCTGGAAGGATTCCAGGTGAACTAGGTGAGTTTTAAAGTCCCAAACCGTTTTTCCCACAGTCCCTTCCAACCCAAACATTCTATGATTCTATGATTCAAGATTTTTAAAAAGCCCTGTAAAAAGGACTTGAAAAGAGCCACACTGAATGCATAGAAGTATATGCACATGAGAACTGTCCATACCGGACAATTGTATGCGTCAGGTTTTGTATCATGGATTTTTCTCATTCTGGGACTGCTCCTTGCATGAAGTGCCTCATTCTGCTCTCCTCTGTAGCTGTTCCTTTCTTGCTCAGTAACAGCCATTGCTCTCTTCTAACAAAAAGGTTTTAAAATTCATATTTAACAGAGCAAAGATATGTGTATGATATGATGTATCCGCTTATGTCTAATCGTTATTTGGTGTGATGTTGCCTTTTTGTACGTAATTTTAAATTGTTGTGCCTTTTATCCAGCAGGATATTCTTTATGTGGCCGTGTAAGAGTTGATTTACCCCTGAAAGCAGACAATTTCTTCTGGAGTACTTCTGGGTTCATCAGTTAGCAGTATCCTTCCACCAGCACAACTAATGGTGCATGTACAGTGTGGAAGGATGTCTTACCCCAACTAGATAGCCCCGTTCCTGTCCCAATATAAGGTCTAGTTGCTACTCTGTTTGCACCTGCCCGTACAATAGATTTTTACAAGGCTTTGGGGTGATTGCATTACCCTGCTAAGATCTTTTTTTCCCATCTGACTTCATTTATCTCAAGGTTAGATGTCCAGTCTGAGCTACTTGTCTTGGCTTCCTCTCAGTTGATGGTACTGACACTGCAGTGTGTCCTCTCCTAGAGATCCTGTCCCCCAGCTTTGACTGGATACTCACCTCTACACCTACCTGAAAGAAGGTTGGAGCGAGGTGGGGGTCGGTCTCTTCTCCCAAGGAACAAGCAGCAGGACATGAGGAAGTGGCCTCACATTGTGCCCAGGGAGGTTTAGGTTGGACGTTAGGAAAGCTATCTTCCCTGAAAGGGCTGTGAAGGGCTGTCCCAGGCTGCCCAGGGCGGTGGTGGAGTCCCCATCCCTGGAGGGATTGAAAAGCTGTGGAGATGTGGTGCTGAGGGACATGGTTTAGTGGTGCCCTGGCAGTGCTGGGATAACAGTTGGACTCAATGATCTTAAAGGTCTTTTCCAACCAAAACGATTCTATGATTCTTTGAATCTCTGATAGCTGACATTTGGTGAGATGAGCTCTGCCACCCCATCAGCAGGAGCTGATCTCTGAACATCCTCTGGTGCCTTTGGAATTTCTTTCTCTTGGTGCCTAAGTTGCGCTATCTCACTGAGAGCTGCAAAACTGTCCCTGCTGCAGCAGGACAGGGTTGGCCACACAGCAGAGAGGTTGGCTTGGTGATTCCCATGCAGCACCTTGTCGTGGATCTGAGCTGTGTGGCCAGTAGTCCTAGATGGGGCATATGTGTCAATATTTAATCAAAGCCATCAGCTGGCACCCTGCCTTTGCCAGGGTAGACCTTTGCCAATCTCAGTGAGGGATTTAATTTTTTCTCCTGTATGAAGCCATCTCCACAAAAGCCGTGGTTGCAGACGCACTTAAACAGCTTGGGCTTTCCAGGGTTGGAGAGCCACAGGGAAAGCTTTACGTGCCAATGACAGGAGCACACCATGGTTTGGGATGGTGTGGAAAGCTGCAGTCATACCATGTGGCATTGCTGCCATCAGCTTGAATGGCCATGAGTAGAACGTGCTTGAAACCAGCTGATGCCTCAAGATGCTGTTTCCAGAACATCCAGAAATTGCTTGAGCAGTTCAAGGGAGTTTGGATTTGGGACCCCACTTTGGGCACCTCTTGAACGTTTAAATTATATGATAGCACAGAATCCCAGCATGGTGGGGGTTGAAAGGGACCTTTGGAGATCATCTTGTCCAACCTCCCTGCTAAAGCAGGGTCACCCAGAGCAGGGGGCCCAGGATCGCATCCAGGTGGGTTTGGAAACTCTCCAGAGGAGGAGACTCCACAACCTCTCTGGGCAGCCTGGGCCAGGACTCCCAACACCCTCAGGAGAAACAAGATTTTTCTTATGCCCTTAAACCCCAAAGACAAGTCAGTTCTGGGCACAGATAAGCTCAGTTTCCATAAAGGACTGTCCTTTAGAGTTGTTTCTCTTGCTGACTACTCTGAAACTCATCTCTTCTTGGTTGTATTCCACTCAAAAATAGTGCCTGTGAATATAAAGCCAAACCCCTCCAAGTACTGTTGGATGCCAAGAATTCCCCTGATTTTCTTTTGTCAAGAAAATACTTTATTCTTCCAGTTCTTCTACAAATAGATGGGAACACGAGAGAACACCAGGTGGAAAAAAAATTCCCTGTTGCACCTAGAAGCAGATTTTTGTCAAGTGGTTCAGTTCCTGTAGGTCTAAGGCATTATTTTGATTTCATCATTTAATCTTTGTTCAATTGATAATGTATTAGTTACTGTTTGAACATTACTATTTATTTTTCTTTTCTTTTCTTTTCTTTTCTTTTTTTTTTTTAGGTCTGAAAGGTTTTTATGGGTGGTGAGATGTTCCACTGCTTGGATCAATGTGTTTCGTGTCATGTTGGGAAGATGCGGATTTATTTTATTGTTTGATTGGTTTTTTTTCAGTTGCTGTTACTATAAGCGAGCGTAGCAGATCCAGGTGTATCTGCACATACAAACACGTACAACACCATGAGTGCACAGAGTGAATGAAACCATCCCAGGGAAGAAAAAGACCCAGAGGAGCTACCACAGAGAACAGCAGAGGGAAGGGGGGAAGCTTTGCTCAAGGAGTTGTTCAAAACTTGATCGGTATCAGAAGTGCAATGAGAACCATGATAGACCCATGACATGCAGCTTCTTTAGCAAAGAACCAAAGTCCATGAAAGGAATTTGGCTGTCAGGGACTGACTTCACCAGCAGTGCTGCGTCAACTGGAGCTCACCTGAGCCTGAGGTTTAGCAAGATTTCTGCGGTGATGTGAATGATAGAAGAGGGAAACCTCTCTCCCATGCTGAGCGGGCGAGGCCGAAGCAGCATCTGCTGGAACGGCGTGATCTCAAGGGTGGTGATTCTGCCCCTCTGCTCTGCTCTGGGGAGACCCCCCTGCAGTGCTGGAGCAGCTCTGGAGTCCTCAGCACAGCAGAGACATGGAGCTGGTGGAGCGGGGCCAGAGGAGGCCCCAGCAATGATGGGAGGGCTGGAAGCCCTCTGCTGGGAGGCCAGGCTGGGAGAGTTGGGCTTGTTCAGCCTGGAGAGGAGAAGGCTCTGGGGAGACCTTCTTGTGGCCTTTCAGTACTTCAAGGGGCCTGTCAGAAAGATGAGGAGGGACTTTTTAGCAGAGCCTGTTGCAACAGTTCAAGGTGTGATGGTTTTAAAGTGAAAGAGGGAGATTTAGACTGGAGAGAGGGAAGAAATTGTTGATGCTGAGTGTGGTGAGAGTCTGGCCCAGGTTGCCCAGAGAGGTGGTGGCTGCCCCATCCCTGGGAGGATTCCAGGTGAGGTTGGCCAGGGCTCTGAGCAACCTGCTCTAGTTGCAGATGTCCCTGGTCAGTGCAGGGGGTTGAACTAGGTGAGTTTTAAAGTCCCAAACCGTTTTTCCCACCCAAACCATTTTATTATTCTATGGTTTAGCAAGATTTCTGCTGTGTTGTGAACAACACAGAAGAGGGAAATCTCTCTCCCATGCTGAGCAGGTGAGGCTGAAGCAGCATCTGCTTTAACGGTGCGATCTCACAATGCTAAAGGTTGTGAAGCCTCAGGTGAGGTCCCAAGCACCGCGCAGCACAAAGGGGAACTTGTCTGCCAGCTTTGGCATCGCCGGGATTTCACCCCTCGGACAGAGAACTGGAGCGTGCTTTTAATTTGCTCCTCTGCTCTGTTCTGTCCCTGTTCATCAGAGCTCTAAATCCTCTGCCTGAGTGCTCATGGTCCTCTACCAGGACAGTGGAGTTGTCATAAGCTGTGTTTTGGGGGTTGCATGAGCCAGGTTAGGGGAAAAAGTTAAAAAAGATGTAAAAATAATTTTATATAAGTACATAAACATAAAAGCATGATGGCACTTCTGGACTGAGTTCAGAGAATCATAGAATGGTTTCGGTTGGAAGGGACCGTCAAGATCATCTAGTTCCAACCCCTCTGCCATGGGCAGGGACACCTCCCACTAGACCAAGTTGCTCAAAGCCCCATCCAACGTGGTCTTGAACACTTCCAGTGATGGAGCATCCACAACCCCCTGGGCAACCTGTTCTGATGCCTCACCACCCTCAGAGTGAAGAACTTCTTCCTAATTTCTCTGATATGATGTGATGTGATTTGGACGATGACATCCTGCCGGTAATCAAGTGGAGAAACCTCTGTAACGATGCTGTTCCATCGCTGTAGACCTGCTGTCCTCAGCCGTAGAGTTCCTATCTAAAAGCCCATTAAAAATAACTTGTCTTTCCAGGATATTTAACTTGCTGTGTTTTCACTTCTCCCACTGTTCAACATTCTGAAAGAGAGAGGTTTTCAACTTCCATCCCGGTGCCTATCCAGAGTTCAGAAATCTCCGCAGAAGATTAAGCAAGTTAGAGGAATGAGCTTTGATCCCTTTCTGCCAACATCGGATTGTTCCGCATCGTCCTGGGTTTGAAGTTCACGTCTAATCCAGTTTTACACGTCTCGGGGGGACTGGGCTTCTTACAGCTTCTTCTGCGCAGCAGTCGTGTGGTGTTGCCTCTGATGGAGAGGTACTTACTCGATCCCGAGATCCAATTTGCATTTCCATTGCTGCATCCTGTGCCGCGTACGTAACGTTGCTGCTTGGTGGTGTGTGGCTTCCAGAGGCATATAGAGTCATAGAATGGTTTGGGTTGGAAGGGACCGTCCCACGTCATGTAGTCCAACCCCTCTTCAGTCAGCAGGGACATCTCTAATTAGAGCAGGTTTCTCAGAGCCCCATCAAGCCTGGCCTTAAACGTCTCCAGGGGTGGGGGCCTCTACCACTGCTCTGGGCAACCTGTTCCAATGACCCACCACCCTCATAGTAAAGAACTTCTTCCTAATGTCTAATCTAAATCTACCCTTCTCTAGTTTAAAGCCATTCCACCTCGTCCTATCACTACAGGGCCTTGTAAAAAGTCCCTCTCCAGCTCTCTTGTAGGCCCCCTTCAGATACTGGAAGGCCACTATAAGGAGCTTTGTCTTCTCCAGGCTGAACAACCCCAACTCTCTCAGCCTGTCTTCAAAGGAGATGTGCTCCAGCCCTCTGATCATTTTTGTGGCCCTCCCCTGGACCTGCTCCATTGGTCCATGTCCTTGTAGTGAGGGTTGCAGCGCTGGACGCAGTACTGCAGGTGAGGTCTCACCAGGGCAGAGCAGAGGGGCAGAATCACCTCTCTTCGTGGCCTCAGTGCTGGCCACGCTCATTATGGTTCATTATTTGCTCACGCCATTTGATATACTCACCACACACTGAGTTGAACTACTTTTATTTGAACCCTGTTCTTGCAACCACTGCGTGTAACTTGGGTGTAGGTCTTGGAGCTTCTGAACACATTTACATGCAAAGGGTTTGTAGTGGCCGGTGTGGATCGTAGTGCATGGAAACAACTGGTGTGAAACAAGGTTAAAAGAGCTGCGTGTGCAGAAATACTGCTCATCGGGGCAAAGAGGAGGGTCATGCTACTGTTCTCCAGCAACGTGGAAGGTTAAATGGTCCATCCCGAGTGGTTCTTTTTAAATGCACTGCGCTTCACGAGGAGTTTGTAAAACCCCAAGTTTTCTTTATTCTAATAAACGTGTATTTTCAGGCTTACCAAAAAATACTTGTCTGTGATCCTTTGAAGTGCTTTTTTACAGGCGTGCAGCGCTGGCAGCATGCTCGGAACGTTGTCTTCTCAGCCACCAGAGCAAGCAGCCCAGCAGAGCGTTGGAGCACAGGATCTATTTTAAGTATGCAAGTGATACGTTTAAAAATGATGGCGTGTTTTCCTGGTCTGACAAAAGCTGGTTCGGAGCTGTGTTAGGTGAGCACCCAGATCAGTCCCAGGGACTTTTCGGAAGAAATTCTTTACTGGAAGAGTGGTGAGGCACTGGAACAGGCTGCCCAGGGCAGTGGTGGAGTCCCCATCCCTGGAGGTGTTCAAAAAATGAGAAGATGTGGTGCTTCAGGACATGGTCGACAGGTCAGGGAGATGCTGGCATGAAGGCTGGACTTGGATCTTTTCCAACCGAAATGATTCTATGATTCTATGACCTTTCAGGAACTGCCTTCTGGAGTAGGAAGTACTGGATAGGTCAGAAATATGGGTTATACACCAAAAATGTCATTTCTAGGTCAAGAGGTAAAATTTCAAGATGCTAAGGGGAGCTTTATTTGAGTGGGGAAACCCAGGAGATCTCAGAATTGAACCCTCACCTCTGTCCTTCCCTGTGTTCTCACCCGTTGCACATACCTTGTAGTAGTATGTCATTCTTCTGAACGAGTGTGGACAGCACCATGAGGAAAAAGTTCTACAGCGTTTCTAGAAGGGAGAGAGGGAAAGCAGAGGGGTGATGAAAGATGGAGGACCTACATATTGTGCTGTGTACGTTGAAGTGGATTTTTTTTCATCTACAGCATGAACTATATTATGGTAAACTAGCGTATAGGAACTTGTAAATTCATGTGCAATTCAGACAGTTTTTAGCAGTGTGAAGGCTGGAGAGTTGAGTGGAGGAAAGCTCATGAAGTTCAGCAAGGACAAATGTAGGGTCCTGCACCCGGGGAGGAATAACCCCCTGCACCAGGGGAGGGGTTGGCCTGATGAGAAGCAGCTCTTGCAGAGAAGGACCTGGCAGTCTTGGGGGACAACAAATTCACCATGAGCCACCGATGGGCCTTCGTGGCCAAGAAGGTCAATGTTGTCCTGGGGTGCATTAAAAAGAGTGCAGCCAGCAAGTCAGCGGAGGTTCTCCTGCCCCTCTGCTCTAGTGAGGCTGCCTCTGGAATCCACGCAGGGATTCTGTGATTCTCTGATGCACTCTGGCAGCCTGGACGACAGAAAATATTCTTGTTTTCCTGAGCTGAGTTGCTTGGATTGTCCCGGCTATTGCCATTTTCTTCACTGGCAACAGCTCGCTCAGCACGGTTGTGGGGTAGAACCCAAATCCTTCCCGATGACAATGAATTGTCCTCCTCTCTAAAAACTGTTCTTGTTAGATAAATCAAAGAATCCCAGCATAGTGGGGGTGGGAAGGGACCTCTGGGCATCATCTTGTCCAACCCCCTGCTAAAGCAGAGTCACCCAGAGCAGGTTGCCCAGGATTGTGTCCAGGAGGGTTTGGAATCTCTCCAGAGAAGGAGACTCCACAACCTCTCTGGGCAGCCTGGGCCAGGCTCTGGCACCCTCACAGCAAAGAAGTTCTTCCTGATGTTTAGGTAGAACTTTTTGTGTTCCAGTTTGTGCCTGTTGCCCTTTGTCCTGTCACTGAGCACCACTGACAAGAGTCTGGCCCCATCATCTTGACCCCTACCCTTTAGATATCGATCAGCATTGAGAAGATCCCATTAATCCTGACAGGAACCAGCATATCCAGGGATTTCACATCACCCATGCAGAAAAGGAGGGTTTGGAAGTGTCCTTTTCCACCCCAACATGGCTTTGACCAGACCATCGCTTGCTCCTGCCACCAGGAGCACCTTCTATAAAAAAACAAAGATGCTTTTTAAGTAAACCAGTGCTGGAAGCTTGCAAGGCTGTCAGAGTGACTTATGTCTTCTCCTTGGCCGTGGCATCGCTGGAAGTTGTTGGTGGATGCCGCCTGCGCATCCCTGGTGAGGATTCTGCTCGGAATCCTGTGGAAGATCTTCAAGAGATCTATTGGATGCCCTCCTTAATTTCAAATGTTTGGGTTATTTTGTTGTTGTTGTTATTTTGTTCTCATCACTGTAGTCAAATTATTTTTATGACCTTTTGAGTATTACCTGCTTTTATAATCTTTCTATAATTAAATTTACAAATCCACTTTTGAGCTGGTGATGTATAAAACCTTGCAAACGGGATCCTTTGTGCGTTAACCTATATTTATGTTACTTTTATTCCTTCTGGCAGTAATTATCCTGGCTCTAGGCCTAGGATTAATCCATAAGATGCTGAACATGCTTGAATGTTTTTTCCCCTCTTCTCCGTGGCAAACTCTTTCTCATCTTCCGCAGAGCAGAGCAGGGTGTTTTTAAAACCACTTCCTACGAAGCAGTTTAACTGTTACCCCTCTTAATAAGTGATTCACAGGAGGAGCCACAGCAAAGGTTAATTGATCCTGCACCGTGGATGGAGAAAGGAGAAGTGATTCAGCCTCCGTCGCGGAGCTGCTTGGCTCTTTCTGAGCCTGATGACGCAGCTTTCGCTGCACGGTCAAGAGACCGTCCCCCATCACTGCTCTCTGAGAGGCTGGGATGTCAAGCTCTAAAAAGGATGGGAGTTACAACAGTTACAATAGTACAGAGGCTCCTGTGCTGGTCTGGTATGTCCATGCAGCGGGGTGGCACTAAATGTGCCATGGTTTTGGAGAGGTTGGGCTTGAGTGATGGAGAGCAGCCCTGTGGAGAAGGGACCTGGGGATGCTGGTGGGTGAGGAGCTGGAGCTGAGCCAGCCCCGTGCGCTCGCAGCCCAGCAGCCAACGTCCTCCTGGGCTGCATCCCCAGCAGCGTGGGCAGCAGGGCAGGGAGGGGATCCTGCCCCTCTGCTCTGCTCTGGGGAAGACATTTTTTATGTTGCGGGTAGTGAAACACTGGCCCAGGTTGCCCAGAGAGGTGGTCGATGCCTCATCCCTGGAACCATTCCAGATAAGGTTGAAGGGGGCTCTGAGCGACCTACTCTAGTTGAAGATGTCCCAGCCCATGCCAGCGGGGTTGGATGAGATGACCTTGAAAGGTCCCTCCCAAACCAAACCGTTCTACGAGTGTGTGATGCCCTGTGCCCTGTT
The DNA here is from genome assembly GCA_013400335.1 of Eurystomus gularis. Lineage (NCBI taxonomy): Eukaryota > Metazoa > Chordata > Aves > Coraciiformes > Coraciidae > Eurystomus > Eurystomus gularis. The sequence continues at coordinate 204,972 of VZZY01025983.1, read as the reverse complement.
CCGCAGCACTTGCTGTAGGTACTAAGCTATGGGGCACTGCAGTCCTCAGTAGGTTAGAGGTGTGAACAGGGCATGCCAGGAGAGTGTCATGTCTCTCCTTTCAAAACTAAAGATCTAAGTGACCTCTGTAGATGCAGGATTTCACCCAACTTCATCCAAAGGTAGGGTGAAAGCCCACTGAGTCCTGTGGACTTGGTACAAGACCCCTTCAATGTGAGCAGAGTGAAACTGTTCTTCTGTTGCTCGGAGCTGGACCAGAAAGTGGTCTCTTCTGTGGGCCTTCCATGCAGCTGAAAGTTTCAGATAAAACCTGGAGTATCCCAAAGCTGCTCTGCCCCCAACCAGAAGTGCTTTCAGGGTGATTTGAAGGATTGAGAGAGGAAGGTGCGTTGCAAAAGTTCTTATTCGCCTGGTGCATCTCTGTATCTTGCAGGTAAATGTGTGGTTCCTTCTCATAATTGTTACTTTTGCAAGTCCCTTCAGGTTTAGTGAACTTAGAATAAGCAGGGTTTTGTTCTCCTAATGAACCCTCGTTCCTGGGTTATCATATAAGACGAAAAGTAGCATTTCTGGCATCTTCCAGAGAACATCAGAAACATCAGTTCGTTTTTTTGTTCCTGGATGATGTTGAGTAGAAATTAGTCTTCCAAGGATGAGAGTTCTGTCTTCGACCCCAACCGTGATGGAAGATGTATTACTGTGTGGAGCCAGGGACACCTTAGAGAACACAGTGCGTGGGGTTCGTTGGGTTTTTTTCCCCCATGAAGCTGAATATAAGGTGTGATACCTGGGCCAGCTGGTACTGACCCAAATGGTTCCTGGATCTGGTTCAAGAGTGGGCCTGCTCCAGGGGTCATTCCCAAATGGCATTTTAGATGCATCCACTTTTGGAGGGAACCAGTAGAGTGTGGCTGTATCTGTACCATGACCAGAGAATAGATCCTGGTCCTGCAATACCTACACTGGCAGATTGCATCGTGGGCCCACCTACCTTCATGGCTACTGAACCTCTCCAGACTAGTAAGATCATTAGGATCTGAAGCGTGGTTTTCCAGCCTACTTGATTCAAATTTTATCCAGTTGTGTCTGAGAGAGAGAAGTCTTGGTTTTCTTTGTTCATTGTGGGTTTATTTGGGTGACTCTTCATACATTAGGGGTTTTTGTTAAAAATCCATGATCTGCAGCCTGCTGAAAGATCCTTAAAGAAATCATGGAAGGTACGCAAGCGCTGTGAAATACCTGGCTGGAACATTTATTCGTTGTCTGACCACAGAAGATTTGAGGGACATCAAAGACAGCTTTCTGGAAAGAGTAGTAGGTGTTGTGTGAAAAATGAGCACAGCCCTTGGCGTGGACCATCCACAGATTGCAGATAGCTGGGGCAGGACAGTTTCGGAACAGGTTGCCCAGGGAGGTGGTGGATGCCCCATCCCTGGACACATTCCTGGTCAGGTTCAGAGAAGACTGTGAGCAACCTTTTCTAGTTGAAGATATCCCTGCTCATTGCAGGGAAATTTGTCTAGATGATCTTTAAAGAGATCCAACCCAAACCATTCCATGATTCTATGACATGTCCTCTCCTGCTCCTCTGATGCTCTCCAGGCTATTGACCAGACCTGCTCTAGCCCTAACAGCACATCCTTCTTCCCTGCTCTGGGTTGACTAGGAAGGAGAAAGTGTAAAAGACTTGGTGCTGTTTCTGAGCTGCCGGTGGAGCATCAGCGTTTGGAGGTGCTCCTCATGGCTGAGCTCTCTTTGGAGACTGGTCCCTTGGGCAACATGCAGCCATCTCCAAACAGGGGTCAAGGTGGCCTCCAAAAGTTTGTAGCTTGAAGCTTCAGCCTTCCTGGAGCCTCAGATCAATGCAGCTTTGTACGCTTTGCTGCTGTGTCAGAGACGTGCCACGGGCTGTAGTAAATGTTGCCCGTCAGGAATTTTTCCGTAGCAAACCTTCCTGGAGTCATTGATTTGCAGCATGTCTGAGCCAAATTCAAGCGTGGAGCCACAGAGATCTGCATCCAGCCGTGCTGGCGGTTTTCCCTGGGAGGAGGGATCACGGGGATGAATTTGATTGCCTCAGAAAATTAGTGTTGATTTGAGTGAAGAATATTTTATTACAGTGTTTGCATTGGCATTCTCTTCATAGGATAATGGCCACGAGTTCCCAGTGTTTCCTGTGCTTGTGCGTATTTAATGATTTAATCTATTCCTTCTGAATATGAGCTTGGAAAAAGAAAAAAAAAAAAAAAAAAGAAAAAGGCTGGCTGCCTACTCTTAATATCCCATCGTAAAATAAAATCGCTGATCCCAGAGGTGGAATTGCAATTGAAAAGGAAGAAAACCAGTCTTGGAAAGCATTAAAACTGAACGCTGTGCTCTAAACAAGACTCTGGCCCTGGCGTTTACTTCAGTTATGGAAGGCGGCGAGGTTGAAGTGCTTTCAAAAATTGGGACGCTGTTATTTCCATTCCGTGGCGTGGATTCGGAACTCTGGGTTCAGGCTCACTAGTTTGAAGCTGGTTGCTGCTCAGGGGTTTCTCAGTCTTCCCTCTGGCACGTTCAGTGCATTGAACTGCCCACGGTCACCTGCCTGGGGGGTAAAAGTTGGAACTTTTGCCTGGTCACAGCCCTTCTTAAACTGAGGCTCTGCCGTGATGTTGAGGGTACAAGCATGAGCAGCCCTTGCTTGTCCAAGTGCAGTTTTAGGGGGCAGAAACAGAGCAACGTTGTCCTGTATCTGCCCTACTATTATTCAAAAAAATGAGCGCTGGAATAACTGATGGTCCCTGGAGAGGTGCTGAAGCCTCATTATGCACTGGCAGGTAATGAAGGATGTGTGCACAGCACAAGTCCCTCCAGGAGGAGGTCCTACCTCCCCATGGAGGGAAGAAAAGAAATAGTGTAGCCAACAAGACTAGGGAAGAGATCTCTACCTGTACTTGGCACTGGTGAGACCACACCTTAAATCCTGGGGTCAGTTTTGGCCTCTTACTCCAAGAAGGACATTGAGGGGCTGGAGCATGTCCAGAGAAGGGCAACAAATCTGGGGAAGGGTCTAGAGCACAAGTGTGGTGAGGAGCGGCTGAGGGACCTGGGGCTGTTGAGTCTGGAGAAAAGGAGGCTCAGGGGAGACCTTCTCGCTCTTGACAGCTCCCTGAAAGTAGATTGGAGCCAATGGTCTTAAGTTGCACCAGGGGAGATTTAGGTTGGACATGAGGAACAATTTCTTCCCTGAAAGAGTTGTCAAGGCCTGGCCCAGGCTGCCCAGGGCAATTGTGGAGTCCCCAACCCTGGAGGTATTTAAGAGACATGTAGGTGTGGTGCTGAGGGACATGGTTTAGTGGTGACCTGACAAGGTTTAACAGTTGGACTCAATGATCTTAAAGATATTTTCCAGCTGAAACTATTCTATGATTCTATAATTTACAGAAGAGATCCCTTTAGCTCTTCTGTTTTACAACTGTAAAATAACAACTTGACCAAGCCACTGGTCTTTAATCCGTGTGTTTCCCTGTGTGGACTCTTAACACTCCCCCTTAAACCCCTTAGACACCAGCTCAGCCCTATTAAGGTTTCCGTGCCCTGAGGACCCAACCGTATGCTGCGCAGGTGGAGCCGAGGAGGTTGCTCAATACCATCGGGCATTTCAATCCAGTTCAATTTGGGCTCTGACTTGCCAAGATCAAGGCACGCAGGAGTTGCTGCTGCAAGCTGTGTGCTCAGGAGCGTCCCATATCCCCACCGGCCGTCTCCAGCGAAGGATGGTTTGCAGCAAAGGTGGAGACCTCCAGGCCAGGGCAAGCGTGCAGCAAGCTCACCAGCAGTGCATTTTAACCTGCCTGTGTTTATGACTCGGAGCCTGAAGATCTCCCTCGTCTCCCTTCTCCGGCATCACTCCAGGCCAAGGGAAATTTCAGATTAAGAGGAAATAACCTTCTGACAGCTCCAGCGAGTGAGACCGTAATGAAAAGGCTGCGTGGTGCTAAGGCTGGTGTTGGCTGCTTGTAAATTCAGCGCTGGACCTCTGAAACCACCTCTGGCACCAGTGGGAACAAGTGTAATCCAATAAAAGTATTTCAGCCACACAAGTTTGGCCAATTAAAACAATAATGATGTGCCGGAGCTAACGAGACTGAGGCTGTGTGTTATGGAGGACAGGGCATCCATCCAGGTCTGCTTGCAGAGCTTCTCACCAAGGATGTTGATCCTTCTGCTAAGGACTGGGAAGAGAAATAGAGGGATGATAGCGGGGAGGGGCAAAGCATCACTGGAAGGTTACTGTGTGTTCTGAGTAAAACCTGAGCCTCGATTCATGGCACCACCGTGGTGGTGAGGAATCCTACCTGGGGTTTACAGCAGCATGTTTCTGGTTCAAGAGTTCCAGCCAGGCTTTGTGAGCTCCGAGCATCTCCCCTTGACGAGAGGAGCAGGGTGGTTGAAAAACACGAGCAGAGGAGTCCAGATGACCGATTGCTGTCACCTACTGACTTCGGAGTCTCTCTGTGGGCAGCAGAAGGGCTCCTTTATGGCATTATGTTTGCCAAAGATGTCTGGAGGAGGTTATTTAAACATCAGTGGTTTGAACCATGCTCTTGACATAATTTTTCTCCATCCTGCAGCCGGCACACCAGCCTCTTCTCCAGAGTGAATGACTCTGGTGGTTGCTCACATGCTCAATTGTTCCCTTCATAAGCTTCTGTGCTGCTTAGAGCTTCCTTCCCTGATTTCTACAAGACTCCAGCGTATACCAGACCCTGTATGAGAAACAACATTTGTAGAAGCATATCACAGAATGCCAGCATGGCGGGGGTTGAAAGGGACCTCTGGAGATCATCTCGTCCGACCCCTCTGCTAGAGCAGGTTCACCTAGAGCAGGTTGCACAGGATGGTGTCAAGGTGGGTTTTGAATGTCACCAGAGATGGAGACTCCACTACCTCTGTCCATATGTAGACAGTGGGATTCAGGCTGAATCTGCTGCATGAAATGGGGGACACGCAGAGCAAGACAGGGATGCTGTTGGGTCGTGGTGTGGGGATCGAGGCTGTTTCCTCATTGATTCTGATGAAATAGGTTTATTTTCCTTGTGAACAACCTTGAGAGACGTGTGGCTCAGGAGAATGAAAATCTAACATGCAGTAAAAGTTGTCGCTTCCGGTACTGAATAAAATTCTGTTATTTTTTCATTAAAATCGCAGCAGCAGAGGCTGGAGTGCACCAATACCCAGGAGGTGCAAGAGCTCCAGAGGTTCAGTTCAGTGCGTGGCTTTTGGAGCCATCCTGAGCACCTCCTGAGGTTGTGTCTCATCTGAAAACCTTGTTGCAGTTTGGTGGGAATCTGCCAAAAATGCATCATGCTACCTACCCCTTGGCAGTGGTCACACTTGGGTCCTTGGAAACTGAGCAGGGAGCATCTTCCCAAAGGGGACAGAGTTGATCTTTCTTGGTCATAGAATCACAGAATGGTTTTGGTTGGAAGGGACCTTCAAGAACATCTAGTTCCACCCCCTCTGCCATGGGCAGGGACACCTCCCACTAGACCACGTTGCTCAAGGCCCTGTCCAACCTAGTCTTGAACACGTCCAGTGATGGAGCATCCACAACTTCCTTGGGCAACATGTTCCAGTGTCTCACCACCCTCAGAGTGAAGAATTTCCTTCTAATTTCCAATCTAAATCTCTCCTCTTCCAGTTTGAAGCCATCACCCCTTGTCCTATCACTACAAGCTCTTGTAAAAAGTCCCTCCCTAGCTTTCTTGTAGGCCCCAAGGTGAGCCTGGTATCTTTTGGCTTTTCTACTGTACTTTTCAGGGTCATCTGTTCTTGAGGTGTCATTCTCTACTTGGCCAAGCTCAAGATACAGTAGTCAGTGTAACCATGTTCAGGTTCTGTCACGTTAGCCAAGCATGCAGTAATTTTGTCAGCATTATTTGTCCATGGGACAGTGGTGGACCTGGCATGAAGCTGTTCTGCTTTTTAATAAATTCAAGCCATGAGGGCGAGTTTGTGCTGGGTCAGTGCTTTGGCTGAGGGAGCTGCGGAAATTTTGATCCAGTTTGAGGTAATATGAAACTGGATTTGTGTGTTAAAATAGAATAGTTCCAGTTGGAAGGGACATGCAATGATCATAGAATCATGGAATCATAGAATGGTTTGGGCTGGAAGGAACCTTTCAAGGTCATCTGGTCCAACCCCCCTGCAGTGAGCAGGGACATCTGCAACTAGAGCAGGTTGCTCAGAGCCCCAGCCAACCTCACCTGGGATGTTCCTGTAGTAATTTAGACTCATCTGTTTGTACAATCTGTTTTTTTTTTTTGCATCTAAATACTCCTTTTTAGGAAAATAAATTCAAAGTAGTTCCAATTTCTCAGTAATTAAGAATATCAATACAGTCACAAGAAAAGTTTTTAAAAGCACAAAACCTTTTGATTATTCACCCAAGAGGACCANCAAACCCTGCTTGTGCTGTCCACCACCATCTCTGTGTGCCCTTCACACGTCCTCAGTGTGAGAAAGACATTTTCCTATAAACTCCATACTCCTGGCACGGGCCAAGCACAGGGAGCTGCCTTCAACACATAGAATCACAGAATGGACCTTCCAAGATCATCTAGTCCAACCTTCCTGCACTGAGAAGGGACATCTGCAAGTAGAGCAGGTTGCTCAGAGCCCCGGCCAACCTCCCCTGGAATCCTTCCAGGGATGGGGCAGCGACCACCTCTCTGGGCAACCTGCGCCAGGCTCTCACCACCCTCAGTGTAAAACAGTTTCTTCCATCTACCCAGTCTAAATCTCGTCTTAGTTTCAAACCATCACCCCTTGTCCTGTCCCAAGAGGTCCTGTTAAAAGTCTGTCCCCATCTTTCTGACAGGCCTCTTTAAGTACTGCAAGGCCACCAGAAGGTCTCACCGGAGCCTTCTCTTCTCCAGGCTGAACAAGCCCAACTCTCTCAGCCTGGTCCATGTCTTTCTTGTGCATCTTGGCCAGCTGCAGGATCCCATGGCTTGAGCACTGCTGTCAGCTGGGGTGCAGCACAGATACTTGGGACATGGCCCTGTAGGGTTGACATTTTCCTTTTCCACACCCCAGAGCTTTGGAAGTGATGGGCTGTTTTCCCCCAGCTCCTCTCCAAGCCTCAGCACTACCAGTCAACTCAGTTTAAAAGCACCTTCACTTTTGACTAAGGAGATTATTTGTGTGAAGAAGCACTCGAGTTAACAGCACCAGGAGCTCAAGGAAGATTTACAGCAAAAACTTGCACTTCAAAAAGGCTCTGTGCCTTTTTCAGCTCGACAAGTCTCCTCTCACCGAATCCTCAATGACATGGAGTAATTGGTTCAAGAGAGAAGTAGGTTTTGTGGCAGGAGGAGCGATGAAGAGCTTGCAGAGAAGGGTTTGAGCTGATTGTTCAGGGGAAGGACTGTAGGGGCTGTGGAAGGTGAGCAGCGGTGGTGGGAGTGGTTGCTCTCATGTTGGGTGTACATGGTAGGAGGTGATGATGTTTGGTATCTGCGGCGTTGGAGTTTCTGCCTGTAGAAAGCTGGTTGTGGTGTTGTGAAAGGAAGAGGTGGAACAGGCCAGCTCATGTTAAACGTTGGGCAGATGTCCACCCGTCCTCGGCTGCATGAAGCTTATTCTCCTGTGGATGTCTTCTGCTCTGTGTAAAGTGTTCATCCTTTCGTCATTATAAATGAGCTGCTTTGCAAATTGCAAATGTGGTTATTAAACGAACTTTCTTTTTTTTTCAGTGAGTTTTGAAACCTTTTGATGTGTGAACAGTCCCGTCGTGTGGTTCCGTGGCCACAAAAATGTGCTTTTTATTTTCAAAAAGAAAAACACAAAACCTGGGGAGAAATTCCCAGGAGGGAAGTTTAACAGCTTTCAAAGCATTCTGCAGCACTTCTTTGTGTGTGGGCAGGGAGATTTTGATTTCCCTCAAAACAGGCAGGCTCCTCTCTGTGAAATGCCCCTGGGCTTTGAGGTGGCCTCCAAACCTGTCCTCTTTTCTGATGGTGCTGTGAAGTTATCTGGACCACAGGAAGCCACCAATGCTGAGATTCAGCTTGACAAAGAAGCTCCATGTTAATTCCTTATTGGTGGTGATACCTGGGGTCTTCCCAGTGTTGAGGGATCCCAAACATACCAGACTCTGAGCACCCTGTGCCCAAGAGCTGCAAAAGGTGTAGAGCAGCTTATGGTGCTCCTTGACCTCGATTAATGGACCTCTTGTGATTCATGCTGCAGCTTGGGAACTTCTGAAGCCTGGTCTAGACAGCTGTTCCCTACTCCTTGCTTTACCATGTGCTGCCTTTTCAAATAAATAAATAAATAAACGCGTATTCCTGGGGTAAAGCTCTCAAAGGTTTCTGGCATCTAAGAGAACTAACGGTGAGTACCAGCCAGGGTGGTGGAGGTGAAAATTTCCTGGTGTCACCTTGTGCAGCTGCTTCAATTCGCAGTCCCACGGCTCTGGTCAAGCAGATGAAGACAGGAGAGCATGTGGGACTTGATGATCCTAGAGGTCTTTTCCAACCTTAATGATTCAATGATTCTATGACTTAGAACGGTTGAAAAAAACAACGTGGTCTCTCGCTGCCAGGAGAAGAGGCCCGACAGCTGTCCAGATGGTACGTCAAACCCAACTGTGCTGCCTGTGGTAAACCTCGACCACTTCTTGTCTGCCAGAGAGCAGGACAAGCCATGGCAGCCGGGCTCCTCTCCGCCTGGCAGTGGTGAGTTGGGATGCTCAGCTTCTCAAAAGAGAGAGCAGCAGCTTCAAAGTCCTACTCACAGCTTGGAAGCATCTCTGATTCCTTCTTTAGATGCTGGATTGTGTTAGGACTTAGCCATCTCCAGCTGAGCTTGCAAGAGGTAACAGACAGTGCCTACATAAAGCTTGCAGTTGGATGGGAGGTGGTGGGCAGACAGGGTGGCTTCAGATTTTGCCAGCAGCCCAAGGTGTGTGCTTTTTTGTCTTCTGGAGTGAGAGGACAACATGGAGATTTTCATCAGAACTGCCCAAGGAAGCCCGTGCTTCATCACAGCGCAATTTAGAGCATCGACATAGGCAGGCACAGGCTCCAGCAGCTCCTCCAGGACCAGCGCCAATACCAGAGCAAGTGTAGCTTTCAGTGAGCTGCCAGGTGGGTTTTGGTCCCTGTGGTCCCTTCAGTCCCAGGATTTTGTGATTCTGAGGTCTCCAGGGAGAATATCACTAGCTAATGCAATTTGAGACCCATCACTCAGTAGAAGCTCTTGGGAATTCAGCACCACCTCGCTCCCACCTTTGCTGAGCCCGTTGCTTTAGCTGCAAGAACAACTGCTGTGCTCAGGTGTTTGTTCCCATCTTTTTCTTGCACCAAAATGGTTGCTTTCAGTGAAGAAATGCCATCAAGCGTGATGAAGCCCCAGCTGCCCTCGCAACCAGCACGCCATCCGTTTGTCCTGCTGTGAACCCAGGTAGTACCACAGTCCCAAAGGAGGCACCTCCATGGCAGAGAGTGGACAGGCAGGCGAGGAGTGGATCAGCTGGAGAAACCTCGTGTAGATCGAGCTGTGTGTGAATTTAGGGGTTGAGCGAGGACAGGAAGGAGCTGCTGAGACAGCCAGGCTGGGATCCTGGAGAAGAGAAGGCTCCAGAGAGACCTTCTTGTGGCCTTTCAGTACTTTAAGGAGGGAAAGATGGGGACAGACTTTTTAGCAGGGCCTGTTGCGACAGGACAAGGGGTTATGGTTTTAAACTAGGTTTAGACTAGAGAGAAGGAAGAAATTGTTTACGCTGAGGGTGGTGAGAGCCTGGCCCAGGTTGCCCAGAGAGGTGGTCGCTGCCCCATCCCTGGAAGGATTCCAGGCGAGGTTGGCCGGGGCTCTGAGCAACCTGCTCTAGTTGCAGATGTCCCTGCTCCCTGCAGGGGCATTGGACTAGATGACCTTTAAAAGGTCCCTTCCCACCCCAAACGTTCTATGGTGCTGCAGTTGTGTTCTTCTCCTCCTACACCTACACGTAGGAGTCTGCTCCAGGGAAGGAAACCTCTGCAGCCTCCATTGGCTGCGTGAAGATATCTCTATTAACTACAGTGGGAGCCTGGAGAGGGGACTTGGACATGGACACCTGCAATTCGGTGGGCTGCGACCTTTCCTAGGAACGATATCTGCTTGCTTTGGTGAAACCCTGTCCACAAAGCATCTGTCATGATGCATTTGGGTGGCAGAGCAATGTGCCACTGCTGAAAGCAAGCCCTGAGTGGGGTCCGTGTTCCTACCAACTCTGAATTCAAAAAGAGCCATGAGTGTAAAGACAGCTGAGCAACACCACAGCCTCCTCTTCCCTTCTTCACCAGGAATTATTTCTGCTAAAAGGTCTGGTTTGTGTTTTTTAATGCCAGACTGGCATTAAAAGCCAGTCTGGACATCACACTTTCCTGAGCTAGAAGTTCCTGCCAGGTTGGTTTGTGGGCAGGAGTATCTTTTTCCACATTGCTGGGGCAATCAGCATGGCAGAGAGGAAAAAATACTTCACTGGGTCCTGGGACATACGGATCTAGCGTTCAGCCACCCAGTAACCTCCTGCTAAGTTTCTGGGGACAAGATCTGTTGCCTTTGAGATGTTTGTGCCAGGCACAGCAGGACAGTCTGGGTGTTATTTTTATAGCAGTCTTAAATAACTCTGTCTACAGGTTTTTGGAGGTAGAGGGGAAAGGACTAGCAGTTGGGTCTCTTAAGGGAGACTTGGTGGTTTATCTTTTTTCACCGTCATGTAATATAGGAGATTTAGGAGGAAATTCTTCCCTCTGAGGGTGGTGAGACACTGGAACAGGTTGCCCAAGAGGTGGTGGAGGCCCCATCCCTAGAGACATTCAAGGTCAGGCTTGATGGGACTCTCAGCAACCTGACCTAGTTAGAGTTGTCCCTGCTTATTGTATGAGGGTTGGACTTGGTGACCTCTAGAGGTCCCTTCTAACCCAAACCATTCTATGATTCTGTGACATCCACTGCCCTAGAGAACCTCTAATCTTGCTTACCTTAAAACCCACAGTCCTGAATTCAATCGAGAGCAATCCTAGAAGGAAACTACATTAGGTTATGCCTCTACTAGTGAAGACACCTATCCACATATTTAGCAGACAGAAGGTGACTTGCAGAGAGTTATCCCATCCTGAGGCAGGTGTCCTAGGCCACTTCCACCACTGACCTTCCTGCTCTCCTGTCCTACTTCACAGCTTGTCTCAGAATGGAAATAACAATATCTCCGGGCTCTCGTGGCCCGTCATCATCCCCCAACCTATGCAGCATTTGGGAACGGATGTCCAAAAGCTCTTGAAGTGCTGGCTTTGTACCGGCTGCTGTTCTGTTTCTGCTGTGAGCTGTCCTGTCACACAGGCTTGGGAAACAAAGCAAGGACAGCCAGGTGGTGGCTCAAAAGCGTCTTTTGTTTGTGTTTTGCCCTTGAAAGGCAAAATGATGTCACGGTGGAAGGGTAAAGGCACGAGAAAATTCCTTGTGACATTGACACCTGAGTTGATGGAGTTAATTGCATAACCCGTCTTGCCACAGTCCCAATTCCTGTGTCTTGGTAGGGTTGTATCAAAAAGGAGGCCTGGAAAAGAGAAGGCTCCAGGGAGACCTTCTGGCAGCCTTCCAGCATCTGAAGGGGGCCTACAAGAAAGCTGGGGAGGGACTTTTTACAAGGGCTTGTGGTGATAGGGCGAGGCGTAATGGCTTCAAACTGGAAGAGGACAGATTTAGATTAGATGTCAGGAAGAAGTTCTTCACTATGAGGATGGTGAGACACTGGCACAGGTTGCGCAGGGAAGTTGTGGATGCCCCATCACTGGATGTGTTCAAGGCCAGGTTGGATGGGGTCTTGAGCAACATGGTCTAGTGGGAGGTGCCTCTACCCATGGCAGGGGGGTTGGAACTAGATGGTATTTAAGGTCCCTTCCAACCCAAACCATTCTACGATTCTATGTGGAGAGTCCAGAGCATCATTTAGAGTTTTTCTAGCTCTGCTTGATGGTGTCTCTCTTTGTCTGTCACAATGGTCTCCATCCCGTGGCATCCCGCACGGAGTTGACAACGCTGGTACAGAGGAATTACAATGACCCAAAAGATAAGGAGATCTGCCCAATGAGTGTCAGGGCAAGTCCTGGGGGCAGGTCATCGAGGAAGTGATTCTCTTACAGGCTTAATCAAAGAGAAAACTCTAATAAGATGTCGTGTTTCCTGCCTCCTGATAGCCATGGAGATGCAGCCGAAGAAATGCATCACGTGGTTTAAACCTGCCATACAAGAATTTCTGCAGGGAGGATAATAATGGCACAAGCTCAGCGATGTACCAGGAGGTACTCTGAGGCAAACGAACTCCCGTGGATAACAGAGAACGAGGAGAGAAAAAAGAAGAGGGTGGGGGGAAACAGTAGAACTGAATCCTGGAAGAACTCCAGGCTTTGGAAATCGGTAGGCTTCTGGTTCTTGATGGCTCCCTCATGGAGCTTAACAAAGACGGGAATATAAAGATATGTTAATAACTTTTCTTCGGGAGTTGTTTGCCTCTTGCTGTGGACTACGGGACTTTACCCTCCAGCCTAAAAATAGGGATAATTGATGTGATCCTAAACCAAGGGGACATGCTGGCTGACTGCACAGATTATAAGCTTGTCTCCTCAACACCTCGAGGTCGTGGGGTGACATGCAAAGAGGATATTTTCTGAACGCCGCTCCCCTGGTGGTGTGTGATGAAATATCAGTGGGTGGTGTGAGCGAGGAATGGATAAACCAATTTGGAAACCTACTGGCCTCTGGGGATTGGTTTCAGGAAGGCGATACCTTCTTTTTACAAGGACTTTTTGCAAGGGTTTCTAGTGATGGGACGAGGAGTAATGGCTTCAAACTGGAATAGGGGAGATTTAGCTTGGAAATTAGAAGGAAATTCTTTATCCTGAGGGTGGTGAGACACTGGCACAGGTTGCCCAGCAGTGCTGTGGATGCTCCATTGCTGGAGTGTTCAAGGCCAGTTTGGATGTGGCCTTGAGCAACCCGGTCTAGTGAGAGGTGTCTCTGTCATGGCAGGGGGGTTGGAACTAGATGATCTTGAAGGTCCCTTCCAACCCAAACCATTCTATGGTTCTATTCTCTGAAATTAGAAATTTGGAAGAAGTTCTTCACTGTGTGGGTGGTGAGACACTGGAACAGGCTGCCCCAGGAAAGCTGTGGATGCTCCATCACTGTATTTCTTCAAGATCAAGTTGGATGGGGCTTTGTGATTTACACTACAGATGAGGAAGAAATGTTTTTATGCTGAGGGTGGTGAGAGCCTGGCGCAGGTTGCCCAGAGAGGTGGTCGATGCCCCATCCCTGGAAGGATTCCAGGTGAGGTTGGCCGGGGCTCTGAGCAACCTGCTCTAGTTGCAGATGTCCCTGCTCCCTGCAGGGGGGTTGGACTGGGTGACCTTTAAAGGTCCCTTCCCAACCCAAAGCATTGATGATTCCTTAGTTTAATGGCAGAGACATACGGTGGATGCTGTGGAAAGGTCTCTGGCTCTGGTTTTCTCCTGGTACTGCAGCCGTCTTTACTCATTGGCAGCAAGAAAGTAAAAACTAAAACCATTTAGTGATGCGTCCAGGCTGGGAGAGACAGGGTGGGTGATGGCTGTCCAATTCATTCATGTCCTGGCAGGGGCAGCCGGGTTGGGAACACAAAAACGTGCAGCAGAAGGACTCAAGGCTGCAAAGAGGACACTGGTCAGTGTCCCGACCATCCTACGGCTGGGGTGCAGATCAGCATTGACTTGACCAACCATGAGGCTGGAGATTTTAAAGCTCTTCTGGGCAGAGTCCTCATGCGTAGCATAACTGTGTCTTCATTAGGTCTGGTAGATGCTACTGAAAAATTCATAATGCACTTAGAGGTCTTAGTTAAGGAGTCTGCTCTGAGCGGTGAGTGAATGTCCCTGTTGGCAGGGCCCGAAAACCTGGAGAGCCAAGCATCGGTTGCTATTTATTCCCTTTTCTCTGGCATCTATATTTAATGCTTCGCCTCTTCCCATGGCTTTGCAAACACGAACGAATTAATTGGGAAGTTACTGCGGCGCACATCACACGTAGAGCCCTGCTAATTAGCCAGGGTGGGGTGTTGACGTGTCTCTGCTCAACAGGCTACTTCAAAGCGCTCGTCTTTGCTTTCTTCCAGCCCAAGTGCTGCTTTCAGCTGCACTTCTCTGGCGGGGGAAGCCCAGGATTCAGCAGAACTGCTTCAGGAGGGTTTTTCTTCGAAAGGAAAAGCCGAACCTCTGTGCTCCTCTAGAAAGAGGAGTTACTCCGACGCATTTAATTTCCTGATTTCAAATGGGTTGAAATTGTCCTTTTTTCTTCTTTTCTCTTCTCATTTTTTGGAAGGTGAGCAGATGATAGCATTAAAACTATACCTGGCTGGGAATGTACCTCTAATTCATGGCACTGCAAGACATGAGACCATTTCACTAAATCCTCCGTGCACGTTTTAGACCTTAATCAAGTGGTGACCTGTTTGAGAGTGCATTGCAGTAAGCTGGGTGACTTCAACCCTGTTGGAATAAGGCTCGTTCCATAGGAGTGATCAGTGACTTAGGAGTTGTAGGTCATTCTGTTGTTGTAGTCACTGTGAGGTGCCTTTCTCTTTTGCATCCATGCTCAAGAGATAGCTTTCTGAGTGTCTTCCTCTGCTGGATAATTTGTGAGGAGCGGCTTGAGGGACCTGGGGTTGTTGAGCCTGGAGACAAGGAGGCTGAGGAGAGACTTTCTTGCTCTCTACAACTCCCTGAAATGAGGTTGTAGAGTGGTGAGTGCTGGTCTTTTCTCACAAGTAACAAGTGATAAGAGAAGACAGCTGCAAGTTGCACCACAGGAGGTTTAGGCTGGACATTAGGAAAACATTCTTCACTGAACGGGTTGTCAATACCTGGCCCAGGCTGTCCAGGGCATTGGTGGACTCCCCATCCCTGGATGTGTTTAGAAACCATGGAGATGTGGTACCGAGGGATATGGTTTAACAGTGGACTTGGTAGAGTAGGGTTATGGTTGGACTCCAACGTTCTTAGTAGATGATTCTGTGATTCTTGCCTCTTGACCTTATCCATCCAAAATCTCTCTGTAATATTAGTGGTGAGATGGAATTAGTGGGAGCAGGGAATGAATGCAGGGGGAAATTGGGTTGGTTTTGGTGGGTTATCCTGAATTTGTGGCCAACAGCAACCTCCAGTCACAAAAATTTGATGGGAACTGAGCTTGCTTTCTTCATCATTGTGGCTTCAACGTGCACCCTACTTCTGCACTGAACACCTAGGGGTAATTCAGTGGGTTAGCCCTTGAAACAGATGGCGATGGTCATAATAGTCTATGTCTCTTTTACCTCTCTAAATGGACTCCTTCAGCTTTTCCTACTGACCTTGACGGGAAACCCTGCAGCATCTCACCAAGGAGTCTTCAAAGATGTAGGGCTGAGAACAGCCCTAGCTCTTCCTTGCTTGGTAACTCAGTAAGTCATCCATGGTTTGAGGATGGCACTGTACAAATCAGCATTAGTAGTGTGGTCTTCAATATTATTTCATTGCTGTGAGAGTTTCAGAGTCCTCAAAGCTCTCGTTGTACTACTGAGTTTCCTGCAGCCCTTTAGTTTCATGTGTTATGTTGCCTTCAACTCCATGTAGCAGCAGAATTAGGAGTGAGATGCATAGTAGCAAAAGTCATAGACTAGAATAGAATCATAGAATCTTTTTGGTTGGAAGAGACCTTTAAGATCATCAAGTCCAACTGTTAATGAGCCAAAACAACCAAAAGCAGAGCAGGTAGGTGGGTGGGGGTGTTTCTTGATTGGTTGGTTCATTGTATTTTGCCAAGATGGAGGGGAATTTCTTCCTGAAGGTCTGGAGAGTGACCATTCTTTATTCCTGACATCCCCTGGCTTTGCTCTTGCCTAGCTTAAAGGGTGACTTTCCATGATCTTTCTCTACAGTCACAGGTTGAACGTGCCACTCCTACTCATTCTGTATCAAAAATAGTGTGTCCAGCAGGAGTAGGGAAGTGATCGTGCCCTTGTACTCAGAGCTGGTGAGGCCACGGCTTGAATATTGTGTCCAGTTTTGGGTGCTGCTGTATAAGAGAGACATTGAGGTGCTGGAGTGGGTCCAGAGAAGGGCAACAAAGATGGTGAGGGGTCTGCAGAACGTGTCTTATAAGGAGTGGCTGAGGGACATGGGATTGTTTAGTCTGGAGAAGGCTGAGAGGAGACTTTATTGCTCTCTACAACTACCTAAAAGGAGGTTGTAGAGAGGTAGGTGTTGGTCTCTTCTCCCAAGGAACAAGTGACAGGACAAGAGGAAACGGACTCAATTTGCACCAGGGGAGGTTTAGACTGGATATTAGGAAATATTTCTTTAGTGAAAGTGGTCAAGCACTAGAACAGGCTGCCCAGGGAAGTGGTGGAGTCCCCATCCCTGGAGGTGTTCAAACAACATGTAGACATGGCACTTCAGGATTGGATTTGATGATCTTAGAGGTTCATAGAGTAGAATCATAGAATCACTAAGGTCTATGAACTTGCTTACAGGTCCAAGAAGCTGTAAGTCTTATCCAGCAGCATAGACACCTCTATTGCTGCTGCTCTGCAGACAGAGCCAGCCAACGATCTGCCTAACTCGGGATGTTGTTCATGCCCAAAATCCCAGCTGTGACCTCTAAGCCCAGGAGAAATGACTCTCTGGTCCCATCCTTCTCCTTCCTGCTTCATCTTCTCTCCTACCATCCTGGCAGCAGGAATTCCCCTCCAACTCTGCCCTTTTTGCTGTACAGAGATCAGCAACCTCCTTCCTGGGTGTTTCACCTCTGAAGTCTTCCACAGACCCCTTGGGTGCTCCTTTCCTGGGTGTCCTGATCCTTCCATCCCCTCCAAGGTGCTACCTTAGCCGGCTGCATCCAGGATGCTGCTGCTGCTTTGAAGCCTCCCAGGAACACCATGGCATTGTGTTCATCCCTGGCACCGAGACATTCCGACACGGCTGTTACGGAGGCCGGGGAGATGCTCTGCTCGGAGGGAAACGTGGCCAGCACACATCAGCTGCTACACAGACGCCGCTTTATCCAGCATCAGACTCGGATAATCCCCTGTGCCTTGAAACATGATGCACATCAAAGCCAAACAGCGCCGAGGAATTCCCCCTTCCCAGCCCTCGCTCCCTCCTTTTTCGTTTGAATTTTAGGAACCGGAGAGCGGATTGCGGCTGACACAGATTTGTAGCCGTCTCCATGGCTACAGAGACGGGCAAGTTGTATGTGGAGCGTGTTCATTGTTAAGTTTCTAATTTCAGCGAGGTCACTGGATGGTTTTTCTCCTGGTTTTTTGGTTGGTTTTTTTTTTTGTGGCTCCGAGATACCCTGGAGAAGGATAAGAGCTGTCGGTGCTCCTGCCTCGCCGGGTGTGCTCCCTTGCTGCATCCCTGCCATCCTCAGAGCGAACGCGCTGGGAACCAGCCTCTAGTTGTTGAAGCTTTGCTGTTTTTTCCCCATCTGCCCATTCCTCCAGGTATTCGGCTCACGTCCGCCTCGGCAGTTCCCACCGCTCCTTGAATCTCGTCGGGGCTTTCTGAGATCTCATCTCCCCTCCCTGCTGCCTCCTCCTCTTGCTTGCAGCCTTGCAAGCACAGACCTCCCTGGGCGCAGACCATCGGTGCGCAGCCGGTGGGATGCTGCGCAGAGGTGAAGGTGCAACAGGCGTTGCTGGCCACTCGCACGTGTGCACCGTGAAGGACACTCTTTATCATTTAATAGAATCATTGACTTGTTGGGGTTGGAAGAGACCTTTAAGATCATTGAGTCCTGCTGTTAACCCAGCACTGCCAGGTCACCGCTAAACCATGTCCCTCAGCACCACATCTACACATCTATTAAATACTTCCAGGGATGGTCAGTCCACCCCTGCCCTGGCCAGCTTAGGCCAGGCCTTGACATTTCTTCCCCTTTCAAGGAAGAAATTTATCCTCATGTCCAACCTAATCCTCCCTTGGTGCAACTTGAGGCCATTTCCTCCTTTCATATAACTAGTTCCTTGGGAGAAGAACCCGACCCTCACCTGGCTACAAGCTCCTTTCAGGGAATTGTTGAGAGCAAGAAGGTCTCCCCTGAGCCTCCTTTTCTCCAGGGTCAACACCCTCAGGTCCCTCAGCCGCTCCTCACCAGACCTGTGCTCTAGACCCTTCCCCAGCTTCATTGCCCTTCTCTGGACACGCTCCAGCCCCTCAATGTCCTTCTTGGAGTGAGGGGACCAAAACTGAACTCAGGATTCGAGGTGTGGCCTCTCCAGTACCAAGTACAGGGGGACAATCCCTGACCTAGTCCTGCTGGCCACACTAGTGCTGATACAAGGCAGGATGCTGGTGGCCTTCTTGGCCACCTGAGTGCATGCTGGTTCATCTTCAGCCGGCTGTTGACCAAGACCCCCAGCTGTGGGGTCTCCCTCCCTCTTCCCAGAAGACATGTAGAAATTCAGTGCACAAACTTGGCCGCATCTGCACAACACAGCACCAGGCCCTAGGTCTTCTCAAGGACAAAGTAGTAGCCATGATGTGCTGTAATCATCATCTTTGTGGTCTTTTCTATTCACTGTCTGGAGTAATGTGAGAGCTGTGTTGTAGCCTGCCAGTGACGTGTCTGCAGGATGAGGCTGAAGGGCTGTGTTGGATCTCCCAGGGAACATGAAGGTGGTGGGCTGGTGGTGGAAGACTGTGCTGGGTGAGAGGAGCAACCTGCTGCTATTTGTCTATGCTGTCTATTGGGAATGGTCAATGCCTGGGAATTGTTGGGTCAATATGAGTTTCCATCAGCCAAAACTGTGTCACAAACCCTGGTAACCATTAGCTGTGTGGATCATGTTTCCCAGGGGTGAAGCCTGTGCCTTGGCCATGTTGTGGCTGGCTGTAGGGGCACTTACGCAGTCAAGAAGAACTTGAGATAGCTGGTGGCAGAGCGAGATGTTAGGATACTGCCCACAGTACGCCCAGTGTGGCCAAACTGCGTGATCAAGGTCAGATCCTATCAGGGAGTGGATGTGTTCAGGCTGTTCTCCCTAGTGGCTTGGGTTAAGCTGGTCTTCTAGCAGAGACACCAGACATCACGTTGTAGCTAGAGAAACAGAGCAAAGTGTGGACAACTGGTATGGTCACGATGATGACTGATCCCATGGACATTACTTTGTCCAACATTTGATGTTTGTCCTGTACCAACCCTTCCTCCTTCAAGTTAAAAAAAACCCCACCTGTGTTTGACCCATGTGAGAACAAATCTGCCACAACCTGCAAAGCAGCTTCTCCAGTGGATTGTCAAGAAGAGGCCATCTGGGCTCTCATTGTCTTTTGATCCCAATAGAAGACTGTCGTAGAATCATAGAATCATAGAATATATTGCGTTGGAAGGAACCTCTAAAGGCCACCTAGTCCAACTCTCCTACAATAAGCAGGGACATCTCTAACTAGGTCAGGCTGCTCAGAGCCCCATCAAGCCTGACCCTGAATGTCTCCAGGGATGGGGCCTCCACCACCTCCCTGGGCAACCTGTTCCAGTGATCCACCACCCTTATATTAAAGAACTTCTTCCTAATGTCTACTCGAAGTCTACCCTTTTCTAGCTTAAATCCATTCCCCCTTGTCCTGTTGCTACAAACCCTTGTGAGCAGATCCTCCCCCGCCTTCCTTTAGGCCCCTTTCAGGTATTGGGAGGTCACTATAAGGCCCCCCCAAGAGCCTTCTCTTCTCCAGGCTGAACAACCCCAACTCTCTCAGCCTGTCTTCATAGGAGAGGTGCTCCAGCCCTCTGATCATTTTCATGGCTCTCCTCTGGACCCTCTCCAGCAGGTCCACATCCTTCTTGTGCTGAGGGCTCCAGAGCTGGACGCAATACTCCAGGTGAGGTCTCACCAGGGCAGAGTAGAGGGGCCATGTCAAATCCATACTCTATGGATTTGCCTTTCTCCTTGTTCTGTGAATGTCATGAACCTGTGCTTGAAAGTACTTTGAAAGCTTGGAGAATAGCAGCCAATATTTCCTTCTTTTAAAGCTGCAAACGCCAATGCTGGGATGTTTTTACAACAAATGCCACCTCTGCTGGGATCATCGATGTCCTCTTTTTTTTTTTTGACTGCAAATGGAATGCAGGGGAAGATGGTACATCTGAACTCCAGTGCCCTGCACTACCTTTAAATGTCCTACATCAGCAGGTCAGTTAGTAGCCTGGCTGAAAAGCCCATGGGTGTGCTAATTAAATTAAACTCCTTCTTGCAAAGCGCTGGACTCTTAAGGTCAATGTGCAATGAAACGCAGCTGTAATTGAGGTCTTCGTTCACTCATGCGCACGCTGGAAGACAGACTTGTCTGCTTGACGTACCCAGCGATGTGCTCCTGGAGTAAGGATTTGCCTGACATTTCAGGCCCAGCTGGTTTGTTTGGGAAGGTCTTCATGCTTCCTACACACCAAAATAAGGTTCCTCTATCGGACTCGTTCCCTCTTCTTGTAGCTTCATTGGAAATGTATCTATCAGATGTGTTTGAGAACAAAATATAGAGTTTTTTTCTCACTAGTGATGTTAAGGGATGAGCCCGTCCCACCACCTCACATCAGTTTCTCATCTTAGGACTGGTGGTTTTGTGGTAGACCAGCCTGCACTGATCTGCTCCAATTTACCCAAGTAATTTGTCCTTCTCTTTCCAGTATGTGGCCATTTTCTTCTGCTTCTTCACCTTTGGAGACAAACAGTGAGTAGTTCC
This sequence comes from Eurystomus gularis, assembly GCA_013400335.1. NCBI lineage: Eukaryota > Metazoa > Chordata > Aves > Coraciiformes > Coraciidae > Eurystomus > Eurystomus gularis. The sequence continues at coordinate 184,189 of VZZY01025983.1, read as the reverse complement.
CAGGGCTTTTCTTAGGGGAGACAGAGGAGCAATTGACTGGAGGAGAGGTTCAGTCCCATCAGGGGAGTGAGCAAGAAAGCCCCTCACTGGAGACTGCTGTTCTGGGGGGGCTATCGCAGAAGATGAAAGACTTTGGGTAGATTAACCAGAGCAGTAACACTTGCTTATTCCAGCGTATCATGATTCCTTCTGCTTTTGGAGAAGAAACCGTTGTGGTTTTGAATAATGTGGGTGTGGTTACAGGAGAGGCAGTGATCTTGGGTTCAACTTTATGGGTCCTCCCTGCCACTCTCAAGAGGAGCAGAAAGGCTGTGGGCATCTGCAAGACAACCAGGTGTCTGTCATGGTGGTCTAGCAAGGGAAAGAGCACCTGGAGAGTGCTCCTTCTTTTCTGCTCCTTCCTTTCTGCTCCTGGAGAGTGAGGAGGCATTGCTCAACTGTTGCAAGAAAAGCAAGAACACCTTGGGGACCTTGCCTCGGTTCCAGCAGGAGCTCTGGAAATGGCAGATCACAGCAGATAAGTGGAGATTACCCTGCTCTTGTCTCCGGAGCAGCTCAGAGCTGAGGATGGATAAAACCTGACTTTCCCCTGGCAAAAAGCCAGAGATTTTGGCCATTTTCTGCCAGAGCCTGTCCTTTTCCCACACTTGTAGGCTACAAAAAGGTCATATTATAAGGACAAATCCAGTCCCCGGTCTTAGAGAAGGGCTGTTATTACTCTGAAGTGAAAACAATAAAATCAAATAATGGCAGACTTTGCGGTAGTCCCTCTGTACAGAGAGCTCTCAAGGCTTTGCTGTCTCCCTAGGAAAGAAATTACAGTCTGGGGGTTAACTCTTCTGCTTCAGCAATTTCTCAGAGTTGGTTTTGGCTTTGGTGTGGGCTCTAACTTCAGACTTTTTTGTTTGCCTGCTGACATTTTAATAAAAATGTTTTATTTCTTGTCTGTAGTACTTAAAAAATAATTGGGAAGGAAGGCAAGGGGAAGGCTTTTCATCAAGTGTCTCGTTCTTCTAGAGATCCCTGCTTGGAAAATATTTTTTTTTCTGAGGAAGTCTGGGTGCTCCGGGAGCTAAGGATGAACGTTGCTGCTTCACCAGGAGAGAGAAGTGGAAGCACAAAAAATTTGTAGAACTTATAAATACTTAAAGGGTGGGTATCAGGAGGATGGGGCTGGTCTTTTTTCAGTGGTGCCCAGTGATGGGACAAGAGGTAATGGAACCCAGGAGGTTCCATCTGAACAGGAGGAAAAAATTCTTTGCTATGAGGGTGGCAGAGCCTGGTCCAGGCTGCCCAGAGAGGTTGTGAAGTCTCCTTCTCTGGAGAGATTCCAAACCCACCTGGATGCTGTTCTGTGCAACCTGGTTTAGGTGACTCTGGTGGAGCAGGGGGGGTTGGATGAGATGACCTCCAGAGGTCTCTTCCAACCTCTGCCATTCTGTGATTTGCACAAGTTCAAGCTCACACAAAACAAAGAGCAGGAGGCTCTATTTGTCCCACAAACAGTAGATTGGCCTCCAAACCTGGCCTGGGGGCTGCCATGACATGGATGTAGAGAGAGGAGCAGAGGAACATCAAGTAAGCCTAGCTCTAGGCCTTGAGGAGCGATGTGTGAAGCAGGTGGAGCTGGGCATACAGACTGTGTGGACTCACAGCTGGGGACTCACTGCAGTAATTTTGGCCAAGGTGCAGGGACTTGTCTTAGGAACATCAGCAGAAGGAAAGAAAACTCAAGTGTGAGCTGATGACAAGGTGGAAAATGTAGCGTGGAAGTGGAAAAAGGAGAAGGAATCAGAAGTGTCTCTATTAGAGGCCAGCTTGATTGCACCATATCTTGGACACCTTTCTGGTGGCAACATGGCACCTATTTCTTATCTCCCTGGTATGTCAGCGATAAGTCCAGGCTGGGTTGGGGCAGAGTTCAGAGGCAGGGTCCAGAGAAGGGGCTTGGACTATATGACTTTTAAAGGTCCCTTCCAACCCAAACCATTCTTTAATTCTAGGACAGGGTGAGATGGGATGCCCAGACCATCCCAAATTCATCAGCTGGAGGGAGACTGGAAGGAGTTTGGGGTACCAGCTGGAAGCACCCCATGTTTCCCCATGGGTTTGGAGCGACCAGCAAGGAGACTGCTGTGCCTTGAGCCTGAGGGTCGATGTCTCCCTGCTGGGTCATTCCCAGGAGACCTGGGAATGGCTGAACCCAAAGGTTGAACTTGGTGCTCCCCTTGCTCCATATCTGGTGCACAGGCACCAACTGTGGCTCTGCCTTTAGCGGTGGCTCTTTCATCACAGCCTGTGGCTAAAACCACCTCCGGACAGCTACCACCTCCGAGGAGCTCTGAGAGAGGAGGGACTAATCAACCTCCCTTATTTGAGCAACCTGCTGTAGTGGGAGGTGCCCCTGCCCATGGCAGGGGTTTGGAACTAGTTGATCTTGAAGCTCCCTTCCAACCCAAACCATTCTGTGACTCCTTAAAGCAGCTGCTGGTGCAAGTCTGGATGGCCAACGGTTTGCCAGCCTGCACTGGAGCTTTTCTAGCACCACCGCTCGTCATTAATTCATGTGGTTGTGCGATTGCGTGTGTGTGTCCACCTAGCACAAGGGGTGGGCACGTGCTCCCAGCTCTTTAAAAACATCCTCTGAAACCACAGCCCGCAAGGTGGTGGTACTGGAGGCTGAAATGTGATTTGGGAGGTGGATGCTCTTTGGCTTCTGTACAGGGTGATCCAACCCTTTCCAACCTGAGGATCAGATCAAACGCTCCACTTGCCAGTCTGCTAAATGCACTAAGTGCTAATTTTGTGGGTTTTTTTCATCTGCTTCATGGACTTAAAATAGTATCCCTCCTCTGGCTATCCTTGGGAACTCTTCAAGGAGGTTAAAAATACAAACGTGAAAGCTGTAATAATATATGTCCCCTCAGGATTGATGTGAAGCCTTTCAGATGTGTTGCAGAGCCAGAGCAGAAGATCGCAGAACTAAAGCTGTAAGAATTAAGATCTCATTGCGGAGCCACAGAGGATGTGAAGAGGAAGTTGTGTGATGAAGTGTGGAGGATAATGCTTTGTTTCCTTTGCTTTTGGGGGTTCATTAAGGAGAGTGTGGCCAGCAGGTTGAGGGACGTTCTCCTCCCCCTCTACTCTGCCCCAGCGAGGCCACTTCTGGAGTCTTGTGTCCAGTTCAGGGCTCCCCAGTTCAAGAGAGACAAGGAACTACTGGAGAGAGTCCAGCAGAGGCTCCAAAGATGCAGAGGGGCCTGGAGCATCTCTGTGCCAAGGAAAGACTGAAACCCCTGGGACTGTTGAGCTGGAGAAGAGAAGACTGAGAGGGGATCTGATCAATGCTGATCAAGAGCTAAAGGGTGAGGGTCAAGAGGATGGGGCCAGACTCTTGTCAGTGGTGCCCAGTGACAGGACAAGGGGCAATGGGCACAAACTGGAACCCAGGAGGTTCCATCTGAGCAGGAGGAGAAACTTGTTTGGTGTGAGGGTGTGGGAGCCTGGCCCAGGCTGCCCAGAGAGGTTGTGGAGTCTCGTTCTCTGGAGAGATTCCAAAGGTGCATGGAAGTGATCCTGGGCGCCTTGCTCTGGGTGACCTGCTGGAGCAGGGGGGTTGGACAAGATGATCTCCAGAGTCCCTTCTGACCCTACTATGTGCTGTGTGATTCCTAGGAGCTGTTCTGCTCCTGGTCTCATAGAACAAGGTGTGCATCTACCTGTAGGATGTGCACAGTTATTCCATGGGATGGAATACAATGATCTCAACACACATAAGGTTGACCCAGGCCAGCTGTGAAGTGCCCTACAGATGTACCATAGCACTCAGGTGGTACCTGCTCTGGTCTTCCGAAAGGGGAGGAGAAGGAAGGAAAGGACAGGCATGATGCAGTAGAAAGGAAGAGCGAGGGATGTTTGAGCATTTTAATTACCTGTATAATATGTGGGTAGTTTTATGAATATGTCTGTGCCTGTGATCAACTGGTTCTGGAGGTTTTAAGTCAAAAGTAGCTACTTTAACCATCCCCATCCAAGCTTAAGAAGGGTAATTTCAGAAGGACATCCTGTCTTTGTCCTCCTGAACTCAGCACTGGTGAGGCTGCACCTGAGGGGTCAGTTTTGGGCCTCTCACTCCGAGAAGGAACTTGAGGGGCTGGAGCGTGGCCAGAGAAGGGCAACGAAGCTGGTGAAGGATCTAGAGCATGAGTCTTGTGATGAGCAGCTGAGGGACCTGGGGTCATTAAGCCTGGAGAAAAGGAGGCTCAGGGGAGACCTTCTTGCTCTCGACAACTCCCTGAAAGGAGGTTGTAATGGGGTGGGAATTGGTCTCTTTTCCCAAGGAATGAGCAATAGAACAGGAGGAAATGGCCTCAAGTTGCGCCAGAGGAGGTTTAGGTTGGACATTAGGAAAGCTATCTTCCCTGAAAGGGCTGTCAAGGCCTGGAAGAGGCTGCCCAGGGCAGTGGTGGAGTCCCCATCCCTGGAGGGGTTTCAAAGCCATGGAGATGTGGTGCTGAGGGACATGGTTTAGTGGTGCCCTGGAAGTGCTGGGTTAATTGTTGGACTCAGTGATCTTAAAGGTGTCCTCCAACCAGAACAATCGATCATTCTATGATTAATTTAAACACATCAGGAAACAAGACATTTACCATGTTCCTGGGTAACTCATGCCAGTGGCTAATTCTTCTCTTTGTGTACTAATACACGTCCTTTCCACCTACAAACTGATGAAGGTTTTGACTTGTGGGCAATGGTCATTGTTCCTCCTGAGTGCACTGAGCTTGGAGCCCTCTGCTCACCCTCCTCTGCCAGGCAGGCCCTCATGGCTTCAGACCTCCAGGAAGATGAGTCCTCACTATACTTCTGAATCTCTTGACGTTAAGGGCATTAATTGTCATTGTTTTGAAAGGCCTCCAAGCAAAGTGAGCCCCTCTGCAGATAAATTAACTTTTTTCCAGTTGCATTTCCATGGGATTGAATCAGTTATTCCTGCAGGCACATCTTGGTGGTCCAAGTCAAAGTCAGATGAAGCCTGTTTCAATGCAGCTATGCTGGCAAGAGCCTTCAGCCAGCATGGTTAGAACCAGAGAAGGTCTCACCATGGTATCGCATCTTGCAATGCCAATCTTCTTGAAGTGACTGAGGCTTGACCATAGCAGGGCTTTGCTTCAAAGGCTGGCAGGGTTTCTGTTATAAACAGGAGCTGTCAAAAGGCCGTTTCTGACGTCAATATATCAGGCTAATGTGGGTTATTACCCCCTCAAAAATTATATTTTTTTCTCTCCAGAACTTTGGCTGTGCAGAGAGGTTACTACTGTCAAAACTATTGAAACAAAAATCTATTCTTAAAAGCTCGCTGCTCCCAATTCACAAAATAATACAGCATTGTAGCTAATGGTAAACAGCTTGATGGTGAGGGCCAAGACTCAGGTGTATTTTTAAATGGTTTTGGCAGAACGAGAAGGAGGAATGTTGCTTGGCTCCAGTGGAAAGCCTCATTTTGGATCTCTCCCCTCTCCTGCTCTTTAGTCTTCTATGGCTATGCCCAGCAGGACTAAGGCAGGGAACTTCCCCTTAATCTGCACTGAGGAGGCCACACCTCGAATTCTAGGGTCAGTTTTGGGCCCTTCACTCCGAGAAGGACATTGAAAGGCTGGAGTGTGACCAGGGAAGGACAATGAAGCTGGTGAAGGGTCTAGAGCACAAGTCTTGTGAGGATCAGCTGAGGGACCTGGGGTTGTTGAGCCTGGAGAAAAGGAGGCTCAGAGGAGACCTTCTTGCTTTTGACAACTCCCTGAAAGGAGATTGGAGTGAGCTGGGGTCGGTCTCTTCTCCCAAGGAACAAGTGATAGGCTAAGAGGAAATGGCCTAAAGTTGTACCAGGGGAAGTTTAGGTTGGACATGAGGAACAATTTACTTACTGAAAGAGCGGTCAAGCCCTGGAAGAGTTTGGCCACGGCGGTGGTGGAGTCACCATCCCTGGAGGTGTTCAGAAAATAGGTAGATGTGGCACTTTGGAGCATAGTTTAGTGGTCATGGTAGTGTTGTGTTGATGGTTGGACTTGATAATCCTAGAGGTCCTTTCCAACCTTAATGATTCTATGATTCTATGATCTTATAGGATGCAAGAGTGCATGTTCCTGTGATTTTTTTTTTTTTTTGGAAACAGTGGGCAGGGAGGTGGGCACATGGAGGATGTACCCAGGTGGTGACAGTATGTCTGTAGAAGCAAATTAAGCAGTGCCAGTACCTGGACATTGGAGATCAGTTATCTGTAATGCTAAATTTTAGGTACCTCTGCTGTTTGGTGTGCATGGACTTGGCCAACCAGCCCAGTATGGTAGATCCTTGCAGGCATGGTCTGCATGTGAAGTCTGAAAGCTCACCAGGTCCATGTTTCTGTATTTACCCTAGCAGACCAACCAGGGGAAGGGCACAAGGCTGAATCCTGGTGCGGGATCATCCATGTCACTAAATCATTACCATGGTCCCAAGCACAGCTTTGACCCAGACCAACGATCCTTCTCCCAGACAGTGTCTGGGCATGCTTGCGGGTTTAGCATGGACACCTTCCAGCCAGCATGATGCCAGCCTGCCTTGGAGGACAGGAGAGTGTGGCCATACAGATGTGAGCTGTGCCATGCTGCTTGCCCTCTGAGAACTGGCCGTGACCCATTTTATTTCCTAGCAGGGACGTGGTACGTGTGTCCCGCAGGCGTTGGATTTGTGCGCTGTGTTGTCAGGCTGTGCAAGCAAAGCTGCCCTTTGCCAGGTGTCTGGAAGTTTTAGGGACTGTTGATGAGAAAACTGAACCCCACCGACTGCCAGCGCTCCCCGGGAAACCCATGGTGGCCTCCAACATGCAGCAGTTGCTGGTCTAGTCCCAGATCTAGACCATTTGCACTCAAAACACAGGAGAAACTGAGGCACAGGAGTTCTTTGACCTACTGGGATTCCACAGGATCCAGAGAGTAGATCCACATACTCTGGAAACCACCACCAAAGAGGTGTTGTTTAGTTGTAGGTGACAAGTTTGGGCTGGGCAAATCAGGGTAAAAACCAACGTCAGGAACCAAGTTGTTGCATAAATAAGAATGAGCCTTCAGAAGGGCTCATACCTTGGGAGGTCTCATCTGGTCCTGCTAGCTCCTGTCATGCAGGAGCTCATGGGAGCCCTCAGGGTAGTTGGGGATCTGCCTGCCAGTGTTGAGTTTACCAGATGCAAATCATCTCTGATCTAGGAGCTGGTCAGCAGTATTAATATGGATGTATTTGAGCTCAGACGCCTGCCTTCAGCTTCCTGTTGTGCACCACGTTGTCCTCGCATGGCATGTAGGTTAAGTTGTGGAACTCATTGCTTCATTGCTGGAGAGGGCTGTGGATGCTAGAGGTTTAGGTAGCTTGGGAAGTCATTAGAATTAGAAAATTTGGGAAAAAAAAAAAAGACACCTCTATAGGTAGTACGTAATACGGAGATGGCTGGAGACTGGGAGTGTTGTGGGAAAATATCCTATTACCCAGTTCTCATGGTCTCCTTGGGAATGTGTTCTTGACTATTGGCAGAGACAAACAATGGATGAGTCTGGCCCAGCACAGCAGTTTCCAAGATCTTACACGATTTGATCTTGCTCAAGCAGTTCAAGGAAGTTTGGATTTGTGACCCCACTTTGGACATCTCCTCAATGTTTAAATTCTATGATAGCACAGAATCCCAGCATGGTGGGGGTTCAAAGGCACCTCTGGAGGTCATCTCATCCAACCCCTCTGCTAAAGCAAGGTCAGCCAGAAGCAGGTTGCCCAGGATCGCATCAAGGCAGGTTTTGAAAGTCTCCAGAGAAGGAGACACCACAAGCCCTCAGGGTAGCCTGGGCCAAGCTCTGGCACCTTCTCAGCTAAGAAGTTTTTCTGTAAGCATGGCAACTGAGAGCACACGGCATACAAAAGGCTGAACAGCCTTGGGAGGAGAAGTGTTTGGCCTCCAAGGATCTGATAATAGCTCAGAGACGGCATCGCAGACTTCAGAACTGCGGTGGAAAATCCACCAAGGTGACAAGCTCCATCCCCAAGGACACATCCATCTAAATGCCGCCTCCGCTGTAGGGAGCCTGGCTCGTACCTGATGTGTTGCAGACCACATAGCTCCTGAAATTACCCCTTTCTCCAGATAGTTCAGCTTTCTGTGTTAACCAGAATGGCTCTTTTAAGCAAGGGACCGATCCCCAGGGCTGCTCGCAGGTGGTGGTTGGTGTTCATCTGCATGAGGTGGCTGAGCAGCCCTCTTGAATTGATGAAGAGCAGAGCTGTGCCGCGCTAAGTGGCGTTGATGCTAACGTGACATGGCACGAAGTGGAGCGGGAGGAGCGCATGGGCTTCTTGCAGAAGCTTCACCTGGTGGGAGCAGAGGCAGGAACTGACCTTGGAGAAGACTCAGCCTGGATTGGGACATCTGTGAGCACCTTGAAGCGGCTGCATTGCTCTTTGGCATTGGTCAGGGCGATGTGATCAGCGCGGTATTGCAGTCGTGTGATCCCAGGGCGCCTGGACATGCGACTGGGTGGTGGATGGTTCTGTGGGTGAAGAGCCCTCTGAAGAAGCAGCTGCCACCAAGCAAAATGAGTCCTCTGCCTAACATGGCAGTCATTTCTTCCTGCAGAGAGAGAGGCTGTGAGCTTCACTGTAGGAGGAAGGTTTGCTTTTTTTTTTAATGTGGCTTTGGGTTGAGAAGAGAAAGCACAGGATAATCTCTTCCCTCTGAGTGGAAGATGTCGCTTCTACAAGCCTTGCTTCCTATGGGCTTCCTATGAGCATGAGGAGACCTTCTGGTGGCCTTTCAGTACTTCAAGGGGCCTACGAGAAAGCTGGGGACAGACTTCTGAGCAGGGCCTGTTGCGACAGTACAAGGGGTGATGGTTTTAAACTAAAAGACGGAGATTTAGACTAGAAAGAAGGAAGAAATTTTTTAATCTAAAGGTGGTGAGAGCCTGGCGCAGGTTGCCCAGAGAGGTGGTCGCTGCCCCATCCCTGGAAGGATTCCAGGTGAGGTTGGCCGGGGCTTTGAGCAACCTGCTCTAGTTGCAGATGTCCCTGCTCAGTGCAGGTAGGTTTGGACTAGAGAATGTTTAAAGATGCCTTCCCACCCAAACCATTCTATGATTCTGGGATCCTCTCTTGTCCTGCACGAGCCTCACAGATGCTGTCTCATGCCCAGATTATCTGAACCCTCACTGTGGGTAGCTCTGTTGTGCCAGAGCTCAGGGGTAACAGGCACAGGGATATTTTCTTCCCCTCTTCATCTCAGAATCCCAACATGGTAGGGGTTGGAAGGGACCTCTGGAGATTACCTCATCCAACCCCCTTCTAGAGCAGGGTCATCCAAAGCAGGCTGCCCAGGACAGTGTGCAGGCAGGTTTGGAGTCTCTCCAGAGAAGGAGACTCCACAACCTCTGTGGGCAGCCTGGGCCAGGCTCTGCCACCCTCGCAGCAAAGAAGTTTTCAGTCCAAGAGCATGGTTCCCTTCACCCATTAAAGGAGAACATCCTATTCCCTTTCTCCCCGGCACTCCTGAACTGCTCCTAGCCAGTTGCTTGAAGTGGTGTTTGATTTAACCAGAGGCAACTTAACAGCGTAGTCATCAGTCAGTTCTTGATACTGTTGAGGCCTGGGAGATAAAGGGGCGAATTAAAAGGGAAGGGAATAAAAAGAGATAGAGAATAATAACAGTTAAAAAACCCTATCCCCTAAAATCTGATCTCACGTTAAATGTTTTCATCTTTAGAGTGAGCACTAACAGCTGATCGGCAGCGTCTGCTCTTTTCAGTCCCTCGTAAAACGCAGTTGTTCAAAGAGACAGGGAATATTGTCTCCTGCAGGAGATGAATGGCCGGTGGCTGCCTGGATCTGGCTATCATGCAGGCTTGCCAGCCTACCACGGGCTGCAGGAGAGGGCTGAACTCCTCGTTGCCATTGTTGGAGCTTAAAAATCAGTGTGCTTGGGCGGGTTCTTCTTCCTTGGGCTCCTCAGGAAGAGACAATGACCGTATGGGGGAGCGTAAGGGAGGAAAGCCAGGCAGGGCTTTTCTGAAGAGGTGCAGTGGGCTACTGGTGGGACTGTTTGTCAGGGAGGAGATCCCTGGCATCTGGCTGGGATTTTATGCAGTCTGGAATAGGCAGTGACTTCAGACAGGTCAGCTAGAACTTCAGAGAAGTTTGCCAGGGCTTTGTGCGGGCAGGAGATAGGATGGAGCTGTGCCATCTTGTTAACATTTCTAAGTATCCCTACTGACATTTTCACAGTCCCACTTTGACCCCTGCTTATGCCTAAGATGGAGTACAAGCCAGATCTCCCATGGATGTAAAGAAATGCAAATTGGCTGACCTTGATGGAGCAGCTTTCATTTATAACAGTTGTGGCTGGCGTGGACATCAAGGTTGTGGCCACTCATTGATCTACAATTGTGGAAATACTCAGCTTGATAGTATGTTTGCAGCCCCTTTGGTGAAGAGCTGGAGTCAAAGATTGCAACCAAGGGACTGTCTTGGTGACACTGCAAAGGAGGCAAAGATGTCTATACCTCTCAGGCACCTCAGGAGAAGGCAAATGGCTCCTCTTTCATGAAATAAATGCTAGTCATACATCTCATTTCCACTTGTTGTCATGTATGTCCAGCAGTGGTCAAGCTGGGAGTCAGGGGAATACTGTTAAAGGTTCATCAGCTGGTGAACATCTTTTTCCTGGGACTTTTTGACGATGTTGGATATGTTTCCACCACAGCAAGCACCTGGCTTTGTATTTTATAGACTCCTGGAAACTGGAGTTCATAGAATCAATCACAGAATCATAGAATATTTTGTGTTGGAGGGGACCTTAAAGATCATCTAGTGCCCTAGTGTTGTAGAGTTGGGAGAGTTGAGTGCAGTTAGTCTGGAGGTAACTCTATCTGCACTGTTTCCTATTTTTTTAAGTCCTATCCCTTGAATTCTGTAATCAGAGAAAAGCTTTATTTCCTCCAGTTGACTTCAGGACATCATTGCTGAATTACCCTATGATTACTGTTACCCCCAAACCATTTTTTGGGGTGGAATGGGGTGGTGAGGTAGATCCTGAAGACCCACCTTTGGTCTCTGAAAGGCGTCATCTGTGAAGGGGCTGTATCAGAAGTTCACGGCCCCTTCTTTTCAAAACCGAGGCAGCCTCAGCTGTGTTTGTAGACTTCCCAAAGTGCAGCTGTGTCCTCCTGCACCTGTTTCTCAAGCGCTAGTGAAAATGGAAATACGAACCAGTTAGCAATACATCTTTAGAAGTCTGTTTGCATCATTAGGCACTTATGAGCGATGACCTGGCAGCACAGGGGTCAGGATGCTTCATTATCCCCGCCACGATTAAACACACCTCTGGAAAGTGTTTGAGGGCCTTTTGGTTGAACGTTTCTGAATGAAATGGATATGAAATTCCACGCAGTGCCATCAGATACAATGCAATGAGGGTATAGCAGTACCTGTCCAAAGTGGGGAGAAGGGCAAAGTAGATGGCCTCACCTGGAAGTCACTCCTCTGGTCATAGAATCATTTAGGTTGGAAAAGAACTTTAAGATCGTCGAGTCCAACCATTAACCCAGCATTGCCAGGAACTGGTCCTTCACCTAAGTGCTACATTTGGCCATGGTGTCACTAAGGGAGCGATGTTCATCTGCACATTGGCAGCTAGTGCCATTGGAGACACACCACTGGGTTATCTGAACCTGCTTGTGAGTGCCAGGCTTTTCTCACAAGGAACTAGTGATAGGACGTGAGGAAATGGCCTCAAGTTGCACCAGGTGAGGTTTAGGTCAGATACTTGGAAGAATTTCTTCACTGAAAGAGTTGTCAAGCCCTGGAACAGGCTACCCAGTGAAGTGTCCCATCCCTGGATGTGTTTAAAAGTCATGTAGATGTGGTGCTTAGGGACAAGTTTTAGCAGTGGACTTGGTAGGGTTAAGTTAATGGTTGGACTCAATGATTTTAAAGGTCTTTTCCAACCTAAACAATTCCATGATTCTATGAACATCCTCATAAGGCTGTTAGATATGCTGACAGGCAGGAGTAGAAGTTAGAGGCAGGTAGGACAAGTTGAGTCAGTGACCTCCCTTCATTGTGGTGGAGGCCTGAGCACACAGCTCACATGGAGACACCTACTACGTGACTGTAGGTTTCTGACTCCCATGACTTGGGGCTGGTTTGGCTGCCCACCAGTAAGTATCTGGTGAGGTTTTAGATGCCACTAGGGTCCATCTGGCCACTGGATGTTGCTTCAGAAAGGCATAGCTTACATCAGCGATCCCTTGGGACATATCAAGTGGCAGAAGGTGGCTAGGCATGAGAGAGGGAACTGTGCTGCTAGTGTCCACAGTTGTATCCATCTGAGAGAACCTTTTTGGATAGTCTTTAGTCAAGACTTTTGCACTATAAGCAACAAGCATGAATGGGCACTGCATGAACTCAGTTCATGTAACTTATTTTAGGTGTCTACATTAAAGTGGATGATCATGTGCCAGCATCCACGGGCTGCACGGGTTGATATCCATTGCCATGTGTCTTCTACCTGTCTGTTCTCAGGTGCCTGTGTAGCCCCATATACTTGGTCTCATTGGCAGCTTTCCAGTGCTCCTAGAACCAGAGTTTTAATTCCACATAAAGGTGGTGTGGGAGATTCAAAGTCACACGCTCTGTCATTGGTCTCCACCGAAGTGTTTTGAAGCCAGGGCTTTTAATGGGAATTCCATGGAATGGAGGGATCTGCTTTTCACCAGCACCTATGAAGAACAGATCCAGCATCAAGGCAAATTAACTATGTGACGTGCTTCTACCTGCAACTACATGAGATGTAGCATTTGGGGTTGGGAGGATGTGAAGCCTCCCAGCCCTGAACCCACCAGCAGTTTTACAGCATTCACACCACTGTCTTCAGATCACTATCAGATCTTCTTTAGGAGGAGAACAAGAGCGAATAGGACCTTATTTGCTGGACTTGTTCATCTGAGAGCATTCAGGGTCATGGTTTGAGCCTTTCTGCTTAGTTACTGGGACTGAATCAAGACTGCCAGACTGGTTGGATACCATCAGGTATTGGACCATATCTACTGGTGACAGTCAGAAAATGTCACAAATATGTTAATTTAATAATAGTTCATGGGAGGTTTCTTGAGATGAACACCTGAATGGTGCGTAGCCCATTCCTGAGGGATTCTGAGCACTGCAAGGATTCTATGAGTACAGAAATATCAAAATACCTGGGAACTTCATTTTTTTAAAGGAATGATAGTTTTGGTAACAATATTGTGAGCCAGCCATGAGATGTCCCTGTGGTGGTGCAGCATTCCTGGACATGGTCCTTGGTAAACAAGAGACATAAAGCTGGAGAGTTTATCTGGGTTTTTTTGAAGATACTCTGCCCTGGTGAGGCCTCATCTGGAGTATTGTGTCCAGTTCTGGGCTTCTTGGTTCAAGAAGGACAGGTAACTGCTGGAGAGGGTACAACAAAGGGCTACAAACATGGTTAGGGGACTAGAACATCTCTCTGATGAAGAAAGTCTGAGAGACCTGGGGTTTTTTCGCCTTGAGAAGACTGAGAGAGGATCTTATCAATGTTTATAAATACTTAGAGGGTGAGTGTCAGGAGGATGGGGCCAGACTCTTCTCAGTGGTGCCCAGGGACAGAACAAGAGGTAACGGGCACAAACTTGAACATACAAAGATCCATCTAAACATGAGGAGGAACTTCTTTAGCGTGAGGGTGGCAGAACCTGGCCCAGGCTGCCCAGAGAGTTTATGGACTCTCCGTCTCTGGAGAGATTCCAAACCTGCCTGGACACCATCCTGTTCAGCCTGCTCTGGGTGACCTGCTGGAGCAGGGGGGTTGGACGAGATGATCTCCAGAGGTCCCTTCCAATCGTTGTCATTCTAAGATACCCCTTGTGTTTAAGGAAGCTTAGGGTTCCTCCAGCAATGGCAGCTGGCTCCAGGGTGGCCGCTCCTTGCAGCTCCTTGCGAGGACTCGTTTTTTCAACCATGTCCCTCTCAATATTTCCTTGTTAAGAACAGCTCTTGGTTTTATTCCTCCTACCACACATTTCTCACAAAAGACCCAGTCTGCTACCTAATAAACTCAGCGTGTTGGCAGCCAATCGTCTGATACTTCTGAAGCAAGTGCCTCTGTTTCTACTAACACAGGCAACTTGATTTGTAAACAGATACTTAAGTGGGTGTTTTTAGCGGTATAGCAGATGGTCAATACAGCTGCCTTCTCTCCCTTCTCTACATTTGCTCCCCTCCTCTACAATTACAGTTTCTTGCCATTTTTCTCTGTAATGTGGATTTGGGCTTTGGTTTTGTTGCTTTTTTTTCTTTAAAAAAAAAGCGCATTACAAGAGGGAGAAAATTGCTCAGTGAATTTCAAGAGGAAAAATTGGATGGCAACCTCGAATGCTACCTTGAAAGCTCTGTGAAAGCTACCCACACACCCTCGCTTTGCTTGAGCTCTTCGCTTGAGTACCTCTGGAGCTCAATGGGGCTGCTCGTGTGGGCAGAGCACAACACAGGGCTCGACTTCCCTCACGCACAGGAACTCGTGACTCATGCTACAATGCGCTGCTAAAGTATTAATTTTCCTCTCTGCTTGATGTAGTTACTCACTGGTACTCAGTCAGGTGCTTCCCTGAATTCTGCATCAAGGCTTGAGAGTAATGTGAGGACATGAGGGATTGGTGTAGACCACGCTCCGAGGGTTTGCTTGCTTGGGTCCAGTGGTGGGATCGGGGTCAGTGTTGGTGTTTTGCTCTTGCTGTTTTCAGTCCTGTGTAAAAATTCCTGGGACAAAGAGGAGATCTACTCGTGGAAAATAACCTGCTCAGTTCTCCCCATAAAAAAGGAGCATGCTCAGGCCAGCCCAGGATGAGCCTGGTGCGTGAGACATTGAATCATAGAATCATTAAGGTTGCAAAAGACCTCTAGGATCATCAAGTCCCATCTTCATCCCAACATCTCCCTGATCACTAGACCATATCCAAAAGTGCTACATCTACTCATTTTTTGAACACCTCTAGGGATGGGGACTCCACCACTTCCCTGGGCAGCCTGTTCCAGTGCCTCACCACTCTTTCAGTAAAGAACTTCCTCCTGATATCCAATCTAAACCTCCCCTGGCACAACTTGAGGCCATTACCTCTTGTCCTGTTGTTAGTTACCTAGGAGAAGAGACCAAGACCAGCCTCACTACAACCTCCTTTTAGGTAGTTGTAGAGGGTAATGAGGTCTTCTCTGAGTGGACTCAAGTTCTCCAAAGTTACCTTGCTGTCTCCTGTGGGATCAATGATTTGGTGAAATCCGCCCCAAGTGGGTGGTGAGATTGAGTCTCCTTCCCTCCTGGGCACTGTGCCGCAGACCAACATCTCTCTCTTCAGAAGGGTCTTCACAAACACTTGAAATTTGCCTTTTGCTTGCTTTTAAGGTATCATTTCTACTCTCCCTTCCAGCACAGCCCCATTGTGTGGTTAACACCTTCAGGAATCAGCACTGGAGTGTGACGAATCCAATAGTAGTCTCGGGGCTGAATGGACTTAAGCCACAGCTGAAGCTTTTAAAGCAAACCGGCCATCATCCCTCTTTCTTAAAACAGGTTTGGCTAGGGATCGACATCCAGGTGGGGTCATATTGAATAGGTTTTTCTTCTTGACAGGTTGTCACTTTCTGCAGTTCATCCATAAGACCTGGAGATGCTATCAGTGAAAATAGGATGTGTTCAACCTATCTAAGGTTGGGTCCTCCATGCATTGCCTTCTGAGAAAGGATTGTGGGTCAGTTCTTAGTCCCACGGCTTAAAATATTATAGGGTTGGCTGTCAGGTCTCCTGACTTGATACTTGAAAAGAAGTCCATTGATAAATTTCTATGCCATCACGGAATCCAAGAATGGTAGTGGTCAGAAGGGACCTTTGGAGATCATCTGGTCCAACCTTCTGCTAAAGCAGGGTTACCCAGAGCAGGTTGCCAAGGATTGCATCCAGATGGGTTTGGAATCTCTTCAGAGAAGGAGACTCCACAACCTCTCTGGGCAGCCTGGGCCAGGCTCTGCCTCCCTCACAGCAAAGAAGTTCTTCCTGATGTTTAGGTAGAACTTTTTGTGTTCCAGTTTGTGCCCGTTGCCCCTTGTCCTGTCGCTGGGCACCACTGACGAGGGACTGGCCCCATCCTCTTGACCTTCGGATATTGATCAGCATCGATCAGATTCCCTCCTCAGTCTTCTCAAGGCTAAACAGACCCAGAATTTGGTGTATTGACATAAGATGGAACATGATGTTATCTCTCTGTGGTTGCATCTGAGACGTGAGAAAAATTCCCCCTGGCAAAGGTAGCCTGGCCCTGCTTGAACTCCTCAGTCCCTCAGGTCTGTGAGCGTTGCTGCGTGTGACCAACCTCTTGGGCCAGCCTATCAAAATGCCCTGGGCTTGAAATGCCCCCTCCTTTGCATGTTGAGCTAAGCTGGACTTTTCAACAGAGTAGGTCGAGAGCAGCTATGCAGAGTTGCACTGGTAGACCTCTGCCTGGAGCAGTGAAGTCTTAGCTCCTTGCTGATGGGTCAGAACAGTAGGTCAACCACTGCCTGAGGATACTGGGAGGGTTTCCTGCTCCTTCAGCCCTTTTCCAAGCAGGTTGCACTGAGTCATAAGTCATTCCTTCAGTGACCCCCTTCATGTTGTTTCGTGAATCTCCTGAGAGAGCTGATCAGGAATTCCTCAAGGCAAGCTTTTATTTCTCTGCTGGAAAACAGCAGTTCAGCCCCCAAAATAGTCCCTTTTCTGGAAGGGTGCTTGTTTCAGTGAAGTCTTCAGCAGGGGGGACCCCTCTGAACCCAGTTTGATACTTCTGACCCAGTCTGGTGGCCTGGGTACTTATCTTCAGGTTACTATTTACAGGTTTTCCCCCCGTGATGGGGTCCCCCATGGGTGCGATATGCTCCAGTAAGCCATGGTGTGGTTCATCTGCCTACCTGACCCATGGGCAGGAGACTTCTTGTCCTTACCTATCTCGCTGATGGGGTTTTGCTTGCTTCTGGTGTGTAGGACTGGAGCTCGGCTCAAAATCCGATTTGGAGAAGAAGCACTGCTTGGGTTAACAGTGCTGGTGGAGGGGTTTGCACAAGGGCAGAAGGACACGACCTTTCCTTTGCTGAAGGGTCTGCTCCTCTTCCCCTCCGAGGAGAGTTTCTGGCCCAGGACAATGCTGCCTTGCTGTTTTCTGGCTGGAGCTTCATTGTGTGGGGATGGTTACGCTCCCGGCTCCTGCCCGTGCCTCTGGCCTCCATCCATGGCTATCAGAGGACTCTGTGCAATAGCCAGAGCCGCTTGTGCTTCTGTTCCCTGGACCCGAGCCCAGCCCATTTCCCTCCCCGGCCCTCCTTTCCATGAATGAAGTGGAGGGATTTGGCTGGGTGCCCGAACCCTCCGGGCTTTTATCAATGGGATCAACAGTTTGTCAGATCCGCGATGATGAGTCGCAGCGAGATCCTGTTACTGTTCCTTCAGGCAGGGTCAGCCAGCCCTGGCCTCCTTGGACACGCACAGAGCCGCACGTCCCCTTGCACTCACACGTGGACACCACCACACGTGCCGGAGGACAAACAGACCCTTCATGCTCCAGGCACACGTACAAGGCTGCGTGTGGAAACACACCCCTGGTTTGAGCTAGAGAAGAACCAATTCTGGTCAATGATTTCACTTCCCAGCTCGGTCTGTTCGCAGTAGCTGCACTTCTTGAAGTTCACATCGTATTTTCACAGAAAGCATCTGCTTCTAGCAGTGACAACGCTCCATGTTCAGAGTTACTACCAAGGGTTGGAGTGTGCAGAAAGGCTCTTCCTTATCCTTGCTCCTGTGCAGACCAAGGTCATTGCTCAATCTCATGTGCCACGTTGGGGGTGCAGAAAGTAAAAGGGGCACCTGTGGGGAGGAGCGGCCAGGACAGGGGACCCTGAACTGCCCAACGAGGGATTCCATCCCAGGTACAACACGATCAGTGTAAAGCTGAGGGATCACGAACACAAATGTCTAAGTGTGCAGCCATGCTTGGACAAGGTGGCATCCCGTGTGAGTCGTCTTCCCAAGGGCAGCCAGGCAGGGCTGTGGTCCCTTCTTAGAGGATACAAGAAGGTGGCTCACACACTCAGAGGAGGTTCAAAAAGTGGATGCGGCTGAGGTCTGCATGATGCTACAACATGTGTTGGCTTTTCCATGGTGATCTTAGAGATGGGTTGCCGTGACAGGGAGAGCACTTTCTCGCCACCACCGGGGACATGAGTGCTGAGCCACCTGACAGAGTCCCTGTCCCATCAGTGGCTCACACTGGTGTGATCAACCATCTTTTTTCTCCATGTTTTGAAATTCAGGGGCTTCACCTATAGCATTGCCAATCTCGAGGCTCAACCTAAATGTAAGGAAACACTTCTTTACTATGAGGGAGACTGAGCGCTGGAAGAGGCTGCCCAGAGAGCTTGTGGAATCTCCATCTCTGGAGACATTTAAAACCCATGTGGACGTGTTCCTGTGTGATCTACACTAGGATCCTGCTCTAGCAAAGGGGTTGGACTAGATGATCTTCAGAGGTCCCTACCACTCTGTGACTCCTGCTCTCCAGGATGCACCTCAGGCCCTCTGAAACTAATTAAAACAATGATCTTAAAGGTCTTTTCCAACCTAAAAGATTCTATGATTCTAAAACCAGGCGAGTAGAGAAAGTCAACAGCGTTCAAATTTTTTGTTATTATTTTCTCCTGTAAGTGTTAGAGCCTGGAGGATAATTTTCAAGTCAAATCTCACCTCAGAGACATTTTACATATTTGTCTTTGTGTGAGAGTTGCAAAAAGCTCTTTCCAAAGCTTTTGTGTTTGGAGATGTTCAAAGAAGGTTGACTAGATGATCCTAGAGATCTTTTCCAACCTGAATGATTCTATGGTTCTATTTGTGCAGCGTCTTTCACCACAGTTGCTGCCACAGCTTTGGTTTGATTTCCTAAGGAAACCAGACCTACGTAGGGATGGAAGGTGGCTGCCAGCAGCTGAGGACCTCTTGCAGGATAAATTCTACAAGGTTCACACAATGGGGCATGTGGAAATTGGGGAGGGACCAGTTAGTATCCTCAGGGAAGGAAAAAGCAGCCCAGGAACGTGCTCCCCTCTTAAATTCCAGCCATACCACCCATTAGAGAGACTTCATTAATTTCTCAGCCTTGGGTAAATCTTTCATTGGAGTTTGTGCTGTATTGGACACTAGAGGAGCCACCATCCCTTGGAAACCAACCTTGCTTTGCTTTTACTCCCAGAGACAGTTGTTGTCTTAGCTGCATCGTAGCGCAGGGAGACGTCTGGTAGTGATGTCATGTTAGACCATGTGAAGAACATGTTTCAGGAGACTAATGGGAGTGGCAGGGGTTTTTTGAACCTTGGGATACTTCAAGAACATTGTGATTTCCTAACAGCCATAATAACAGTAAAGCTGATGTTGCCTTGGTTGTTTATGGCTTGTAGTTTTGGTCACCTCTTGTGGAGGGCAGAGCAAAACTTAAAAAGGATTTATGCTCAGCACTGGAGGTGTGGTTACACAAATAGTAATGAAAGGGAAGCTTGTAGGGAAGGACCATGGGTTTATTGCTCCGGTTGATAGAGCAAGAGAAGGACATCAAGCTTACGGGCTGCAAGCCTGCACATCTGGTCATCCATTCTGAACCTTCCTAAGGTCAGGCAGCATCGAGGGTACTGAGCTGGAGCTCTTCTGAACCTGATGCTCAGCACATGGAATGCACTGGGGATCTGCAAGCTCAGATAAGCTCCCGAAAAGCTGAGCTTGAGGGCCAAGCAACACCTGCAACGCGAGTCTTAATCCTACATATCCTAACAAAAATATTTGCTTGCTGAATAAACATTTCTTAGTTCAACCAGAAAGGGTAGGTTTTCAGAGACCAGGGGAGCTGAGGTAGAGCATTTTGGATTGGGAAAAGTTACACCAGGAAAGCCTTTTCGAGAATCACAGAATGGTAGGGGTTGGAAGGGACCTCTGGAGATCATCTGGTCCAAACTCCCCTGCCAAAGCAGGTTCATCTAGGCAAGGTTACACAGGAACATGTCCAGACGGGTCTTGAAAGTCTCCAGAGAAGGAGCTTTGTTTTAGCACACTGCAGGGTTTTCAGGAGAGCTGAAAGGAGACCTTGACTTTTGCATCTGTGCTTCTGAAGGTCCCTCTTGCCATTGTATCTGACCCATCCCTGATGTGAAAATCATTTCCAAATGGTTTGCAAAGAAGAAAAAAAATTGGGAGAGTTGGAAACTCATCAGGTTGTTGGCCCAGAAAATATTCCTTCTTCCAACACTAGTTGTAGACTCTTTCATTTGTGAGGCTGGTTGAGATCCCTGGGGGCTCTTGGACATCCTTAGAAAATGGCAGGTTGAAAATCCCTTAGCACAGGGCTTTTGAAGCACATTGGTTCCAGTTCTACCAAGAGAAAACATGGCCCGTGAATATTGAATCATTGATGGTAAAAGGCAGGTGGAGATTTCTGGATAAAATGGCTCTTCTGTGGGAAGATCACCGTGTGTCAAAACCCAGAGCCGCTACTTCCTTTTTTCTGGACTTTCTGGGAGGTCCTACCTAGCATGGTCACCTGCATCACAGAGAAGTAAATGCAGCGGGGTTTTGAGCTTCAGTCTTCCATGTTGAGAAGGGCAATGAAGCTGGTGAGAGGTCTGGAGAACATGTCTTATGAGGAGCACCTGAGGGAACTGGGATTGTATAGCCTGGAGAAGAGGAGGCTGAGAGGAAACCTCATTGCTCTCTACAACTACCTAAAAGGAGGTTGCAGTGAGGCTGGTGTTGGTCTCTTCTCCCAGGTAACTAATGACAGGACGAGAGGTAATGGCCTCAAGTTGTGCCAGGGGAGGTTTAGGTTGGATATCAGGAAGAAATTCTTTACTGAAAGAGTGGTGAGGCACTGGAACAGGCTGCCCAGGGAAGTGGTGGAGTCCCCATCCCTGGAGGTGTTCAAAAAATGAGTACATGTGGTGCTTTGAGACATGGTCTAGTGGTCAGGGAGACGTTGGACTTGATTCTAGAGGTCTTTTGCAACGTTAATGATTCTCTGATTCTATGTCTCACCCACCAGGCTCATCCTGGGCTGGCTTGAGCATCCTCCTTTTCTATGGGGAGAACTGAGGAGGTTGTTTTCCATGAGTAGATCTCCCCTTTGTCTCAGGAACTTTTACACAGGACTGACAAACCTTTTCCTCCTCCATATTCATAGTTTCCCATCATCCCTCAAATAGCCTCCATCAGTCTGCACCCCAGTCCCTGCCCCACAGCCCATGTGGAGACCACAGCAAGGGGTGGGCTGGTGGGGATCATGAACTGTGTGCCTTGTCTTGCACGTGTAGTTCCAGCATGTAGTTCCAGCTCTCACTCCCCAAGCATCTGGTTCCCGTCCCCCTCCTACTCCTGCTTTCCCCCGGTGCCTGCTTAGACCCATTAAGTTTTTAATCTGGCTCATGTTTCCAATCTCTGTTTACTGTTGCTCCATTCTTATTCCTCCTGTTTGATTCCTGCTGCCCACATCGCTGGGGATTCAGTGGCGGGATGGCGAAGAGTCCCACTGAGCTTTAGGTTGATTGGCTTCGGTGGTTGTTTCGAGTGTTTCCCGGAAGATTCATCATAGTTGGAGCCTCATCTGTTACCTTTGGGGCTGGCGTCATGTTGCTGCTGCTGGAATGGGCTGATGGATGGTGCATGAAACCTCTCCTTGGAAGGTCTCATTGCAGTCACAGAACCACAGCGTGGTAGGGATTGGAAGGGACCTCTGGAGACCATCTCATCCAACCCCCCTGCTAAAGCAGGGTTACTTACATTAGGTTGCCCGGGATCTCTGTCACCCTCACAGGAAAGAAGTTTTTCACCATATCCAGGTGTTCCTAAGAGAGATGCTCCAGTCCCCTCAGCACCTTCCACAGGCTCTGGTTAATTTGTGCACGCGGAGGTTGCCTTTGCTTGGTGCTTTTCCTAGTGATTCCCCCACCCAAACAGAGGTGCCTAATGCCATCTGAGATGCCCTCAGGCTACACCCTGGCTGTCACTCCAGGAGGTCATATGTGCTCAGTTCAGGGTTGCACCAAATTAAAAGCTTCCTATGTGTTCATTTCAGCGAGAGAAATCCCTTCCACCCAACCCAAATTGCTTCACTTTTCCCCACCTCCAATTCAACAGCCACGCTGGGACACCATATGTCCCACCACCACCTCATCTACACAGACAGGACGTCCAAGAGACACGTTATCATCCCTGACCAACAGCATAGGAAACAGAGGCACAGACAGGTCATGACAGAGACCAAGATCCATCAGGCCTAGGGACCATCCTTGGCCACCAGCCCCTTCCTTGTGACGACTTGAGCTTCTAGCAATAGGCCCCATTGTTCTTTCTGCAGGAATCCTGAAGGGGCCCCTACATAGAGGCGTCCACCACTACGGGGGCATCTCCACTGCCTGTGCTACCTCCCAGCCATGCCCACCAGCACTATTTTCACAGAATCACAGAATCCCAGCATGGTGGGGGTTGGAATGGACCTCTGGAGATCATCTAGTCCAACCCCCCTGCCAAAGCAGGATCACCCAGAGCAGGTTACACAGGAATGTGCCCAGGCGCATCTTGAAAGTATCCAGAGAAGGAGACTCCACGACCTCTCTGGGCAGCCTGTTCCAGGGCTCTGTCACCCTCACGGTAAAGGAGTTTCTCCTCATGTTGAGGTGGAACTTCCTGTGTACAAGTTTAT
Source organism: Eurystomus gularis (assembly GCA_013400335.1). Taxonomy (NCBI): domain Eukaryota; kingdom Metazoa; phylum Chordata; class Aves; order Coraciiformes; family Coraciidae; genus Eurystomus; species Eurystomus gularis. The sequence goes on along the minus strand of VZZY01025983.1, from coordinate 161,354 downwards.
GCCCATTACCCCTTGTCCTATCACTGGGAACCACTGAAAAGAGACTGGTCCCACCTTCCTGACACCCGCCCTTCAGATATTAAGAAACATTGATCAGGTCTCCTCTCAGCCTTCTCTTCTCACTTCATTAGAACTGTGGAAGGGGCCGTGCTAACAAGTAACCCCGGGGATGGTGCAACCTCTGCCCCTGTGTCCTTCACGGGTGCAGACAAAGCCTTTCTGTCCCATCTCTACCTCCGCTGCATCCTCTGTCTTTGAAGCATCTTTCTCCCCAACAACTCCCAGCCCTGCCCAGGCATTTACCCAGCAGAAATACGACTTTTAATTACTATTTTGTATGACTTCCTTTTCATAATTGCACTGAGGGCTCTCTGCTCTTCTGCTTTAATCTGCATCCTGAGAAATCACTTTCTTAGACATGATCTACTGAATGGGAAAGGGAAAACAGGCCTTCAAAATGCAGCGATGGGCTTGTTGGCAGCAGAGAAATGTGGGACCTCTTTACTGTTAACCCAGCTGATGCCTACACAACTAGTATAGAATCATAGAATGCTTTGGGTTTGGAAGGGACCTTTAAAGGTCCAACCCCCCTGCAGTGAGCAGGGACATCTGCAACTAGAGCAGGTTGCTCAGCGCCCCGGCCAACCTCACCTGGAATCCTTCCAGGGATGGGTCATCAACCACCTCTCTGGGCAACCTGGGCCAGGGTCTCACCACCCTCAGCATCAACAACTTCTTCCTTCTCTCTAGTCTAAATTCCCTCTTCTAGTTTCAAACCATCACCCCTTGTCCTGTCCCAACAGGCCCTGCTCAAAAGATTGTCCCCATCTTTCTTATAGTCCCTCTTTAAGTACTGGAAGGCTGCAATAAGGTCTCCCTGGAGCCTTCTCCTCTCCACGCTGAACAACTTGATCAGAATAAAACAGAATAACCACTCTGAAAGCCAGTTCTCAGCCCCTGTCCTGCCCTGGGCATCCCGCAGAGATCCGTAATGCAGCACAATCTTCATGGAGCCGGGGAAATAGTCCATAAAGCACCTCTGGGCTGGACAACCCCACTGTAGTGTAGTGAACTCACTGTGTGGTGACTCACAAAGCTCCTCAACTCAACCAGCCTCAAACCTTGCAGGAGAGACTCCATCTTGCAGCAGAACCCTCGAGCCATTAGCTTCTTTTAGACTAAAGCAGCGTGTAATATATAATTGATAACGGCTATTCCTGGTGCACTCCTTGTGATGAAATTTTAATGCTAGGGACAACTTTGTGTGTGTGCGTGAACGTAGGTAATACAAGCCTGTGTCTTCATGCTGTTAATTACACTACAGGTCCTCAGTGTTGGTTCTGGCAACCAAGTCAAGCTGAGCTTTTTTTTCCCGAGGTTGATGAGGTCACCCCATATTTTGCTGGTGTCAATCTTCCCACCAAGCTCAAGGGTCCAAGTCTTGAAGGGGACCCTGTTCCTAACCCATGTCAGAACGTGACTCCACATGATACAGAAGAGTTGCCCGTTCCAGTCCCTCCCTACATGCACTGGGAATTGGCTGCCCATAAGTAACATCTCCATTGCTTTTGGGTCCTGTTAGAATCATAGAATAGAATAATAGAATGTTATTGGGTTGAAAGGGACCTCTAAAGGTCATCTAGTCCAACCCCCATTCAATAAGCAGGGACATCTCTAACTAGGTCAGGTTGCTCAGAGCCCCATCAAGCCTGATCTTGAATGTCTCCAGGGATGGGGCCTTCACCACCTC
>VZZY01025983.1:139317-159200 GCA_013400335.1 Eurystomus gularis | reverse complement strand
ATTGGTTGCTCATGTCCAGCTTTTCATCTACTGGTACCCCCAGGTCTTTTTCCAGAGGGCTGCTCTCTAGCATGTCCTCTCCCAGCCTTTGTTGGTAATGCTGGTTGTCCCAGCAGAAGAACCTCAGCTGGCAGCAGCAGGGTCTCACCCCCCAGCAAGCTGCCTGTTAGTGAATTGAGCGATTTGGACCCCTGTGGTGTAAACCAGCCTGCCTTCCTCCTGACACTGATAAAGCGGGCTTGCAAACAAAATCCAGCAGCGACAGTGCGATGCGGGTGGGCTTTTTCTTTTCTTCTCTTCCTTTTTCCCCCCACTTTGTCTTCCCACTGAATGGTTGGCGTTCTCTGAAGAGCACAAACCACTTGATCTCATGGCAATAATTAGCTGCAGGAGGGCTAATTAACTCCCTCTCCAGTGGTCCGAGGTTCACACTGAGCTGTGTTTTCCTCTCCATTGATTTATTCCCATAGGCCAGGGCAGCAGCAGTATATATAACTCCCTCATTGCTGGTGTCCAGCCCCGAGCCCTAACCGGAAAGCAGAGGGAGATTGAGACTAGAGAGAAGGAAGAAATTGTTTATGCTGAGGGTGGTGAGAGCCTGGCGCAGGTTGCCCAGAGAGGTGGTCGCTGCCCCATCCCTGGAAGGATTCCAGGTGAGGTTGGCCAGGGCTCTGAGTAACCTGCTCTAGTTGCAGATGTCCCTGTTCAGTGCAGGGGGGTGGGACTAGATGACCTTGAAAGGTCCCTTCCAACCCAAACCATCCTATGATTCTATGATTTTATAATTCTGTGCCCTCTCTCTCTCCCTGGACACTTCTTCACAGTCCCTTTTCCACATTCCCTAACTAAAATCCTCCCTTCTCTTGTGTCCCACCACCCACTTTCCTAGGCCTAGCCCTTGCTCACTACAAACACTCCTAGCAGTGTCCACAGAGGTGACTTCATGTCCTTGGTGGCTCTTTAGCTAAAGTAGCCAGCATTTGAACCTATCCCCTGGAGCAGAGGGCAAGCAACTGAAAGGGTGTTTGGTGAGTCACCATCTAATTTCATTCGTTGATGAAAGTCACCACTGCTGCTTTGGGCACCTGCCCTGACATCAGTTGGGTCACTGATGAATTAAAAGCTCTTCCAGAAGCCAGGAGATGTGCTCAGGTTTGCCCAGGCCCTGCCATGGCTGAGCAATTGATTATTATAAGTGGTAACAGAGTCAGGACCAGGGCTGGGGTTCAATCTTCTCTACCCTTACGTTCCCACTACCATCCCTAGCAGCATTTCAGCTGTGGGCAACTCAGACTTAGCCAAACCAGCCCTGGAACAACTCAGGGGTTGACATGGGCCAAGGACCATCCCCAACAGGCAGTTGGGATGCAGCCACCATGCTTAGGAGGGTGAGAAAGAACAATAGTACTGGTATGGCCACGCCTCATGGGTGGAGACCAGGCTCCACCATGGCTTTATTCTGGTCTAGAGGTGTAAGCTCAGCATCAGCTCTGGCCTTGAGCACTGTGAGGGTTCACACTTTGCCTTTCCTGCATCTCAAGTGCTCTCAGCATCCATCTCTTCTGATAGCCTTTCCTAGGAGAATCATAGAATAGAATCATAGATTGGTTTGGGTGGGAAGGGCCCTTCAAAGGTCATCTAGTCCAACCACCCTGCAGTGAGCAGGGACATCTGCAACCAGAGCAGGTTGCTCAGAGCCAGCCTGACCTGGAGGGGTTCCAGGGGTGGGGCACTGACCACCTCTCTGGGCAACCTGGGCTAGTGTTTCACCACCCTCAACATAAAAAATTTCTTCCTTCTCTCTAGTCTAACTCTTCCCTCTTTTTGTTTCAAACCATCACCCCTTGAACTGTTGCAACAGGCCCTACTACAAAGATTGTCCCCAGCTTTCTGATAGCCCCCCTTTAAGTACTGAAAGTCCACTATAAGATCTCCTTGGAGCCTTCTCTTCTCCAGGCTGAACAAGCCCAACTCTCCCAGCCTGGCCTCCCAGCAGAGGGCTTCCAGCCCTCCCATCATTGCTGGGGCCTCCTGTGGCCCCGCTCCACCAGGTCCATGTCTCTGCTGTGCTGAGGACTCCAGAGCTGCCCCAGCACTGCAGGGGGGTCTCCCCAGAGCGGAGCAGAGGGGCAGAATCACCTCTCTCGACCTGCTTTAGATGCAGCGCAGGACACAATTGGCCTTCTGGGTTTCAAGCACATGTTGCCAGCTCATGTCCATCTTTTCACCCACCAGCACCCCAAGTTGTTTTCCACAGGGCTGCTCTCAGCAAGAGCTGGGTAAGAGGTGATCCCCAAGCTAGCAGGCTTCTTTGCACTCCAAGATTCAACTGTGATTTGGAGCTTCCTCCAAGCCCCCAGCCCAAGGGCATTGGCTCGATGGTGGCCCTGCAAAACCCTGGGCTGTGCTGTGTGCTGGGGTGGGCGAGTGCTGCATAGCAGAGAGGCTCATGTGAGCCAACCGTTGTCACGGTAACGAGAGAGTTGGTGCGGAGGCGGAGAAGGGATGCCGAGAGTGCGGAGGACTCGGGGAGGCTGAGGGGCTCTCCCATCCATCCGTCAATGCAGAGATTCCCCCAAGGTGGAGACATCTTGCTGCTGCTTTCCACGCTGGGGCTCGGCAGCTTGCCGGCTTGGCTCCTCCGCGCTGGCGAGGCTGAAGTTGATGGATTTGTCTGCACTGCTCCTTCTCCGAGTCAACCCGTTCCTCTCTGTAGCACCAAAAAAAATTACAAAGGAAGAAAAAAAGAAGGGCAGACTTTTGGTGAGAAAAGAAAGAGAATCCAGAGGTGTATGGAGGAGTGATACCAAATTCCCACTGTCCCCATTCCTGTGGTTCCTGCCTTGCACTGGAAGGCATCAACGTAACAGCATCATCCATCAACACCTGAGTGCTTCAAGGCAAATGTGGTTGCCCCTTCCTCTGCCTTCCCCAGAAAATATCTTCCTTCCCACCTTGCCCCTCATCAGGGAGCTCAGAGAGGTGGCACACCATAGAGGTGATGCAGGACCACGGGCTAGGCGAGCAGGACACGGTGCAGGAACCTCCATTATTTTTCTATCCTTCTCTGCAACTCTGTTAGCCATCCAGTTTTCGAGGAGATGGTCAAGTCCCAGTGGACTCATGGAATCATAGAATGTATTGAGTTGGAAGGAACCTTCCAAGGTCATTTATTCCAACCCCCCTACAATAAGCAGGGACATCTCTAACTAGGTCAGGGTTCTCAAAGCCCCATGAAACCTGACCTTGAATGTCTTCAGGAATGAGGCCTCCACCACCTCTCTGGGCAACCTGTTCCAGTGATCCACTACCCTCATGTTAAAGAACCTTTTCCTCATGTTCAACCTAAATCTACCCTGTGTGGTGCAGCAGTGTTTAACTCATGCTTCTAGATGAAGCCATGGTGGCCATGGCTCTTGCCACATGATTGGAGTGGAAGAGCATGCACCTAAAGGTAGCTAGGAGAGACAGGAGCGTGGCCAAGAGGGAGACACAGCAACCCCAGCTTGGAGAAGTGGTTGAAATACATCTCTGTTGGGATTTCCATTCAGTCTCTGAACACAATGGAAACCACAGGCATATTTATTCTTCATCCTGCACCAAACCTGATGGTGCTGATGGATATTAGTACTAATTAGACATGGCTTCTTCTTATTATTATTACTATTATTACTATTTTGCCAGCTGCAGGGTGCATAGCTGGCTCTTGCAGCACTCTGCCTCTTCTCTGCTACTCCAGTGACTCCTGGGGACCTCCTCCAGTTTAGTCCTGGGCACCTGGAATGACTCTGTAGCAGGATCTTATTTTGGTAGAGGTTTGGTTTTGTTCTACCCTTTTTTTCCCCCCTTTTTTTTAAATGCAGGGAAAAACCCTAAAAAACTCCGCGTTTGAGTGTTTGTGGATATATATTTCTATAGATACTCTTCTGGAGCACCTAAATCCTGATTCATGGGGTGTTTGGCGGGAGGGGAGTCTTCTTAAGCTTGGGTCAAGGAAGGGACCTTGGAGATGATTTTACCAGTAGAGCTGTAACATCTACACATCTCCCACATGGGTGCAGCCCCTTACAAACAGCCCTCCTCACCCATCGTCTTCTTCTTCCTCTTCCACTTCCTTCTCACCTTTGCTCACTCAGACTCACCCGCTAAACCTATAAGTTAATGTTTATTTTTAAATGTATTTAAAGAGCATCATCTTGCTAATTGTTGTGCTGAGCTGGAGAAACAAGGGGTGGGAAAGGGCGAGAAAGGTGCTAGTGGGGAAAGGAACGTAAAGACCAAATCTGAATCACCAGTGGGCTGCAAAGTGAAGGAACTTGCCCCTATTTGAGCAGGTCCGTGGCTTTGGGAAGAGTTATGAGGTCATGTTTTTAAACTTCAGGTCTCTTGTGACTGGTTTCTGGTTGTTTTTTTCTCAGAAAAAGTTCTTCCCCCCAGAAAAAGAAACCCAACCATCCTGTCCTACGTGTTACCTCAGCTTTCAGTTTTTGATTTGTGGTTGATTTCTTTCAGCAGAAACAAGTTTTGGACACGTCACAAACTTCAGTGTCATCTGACTTAGTCACTGGCACAGGTTGCCCGGGGAAGTTATGGATGCTCCAACACTGGACGTGTTCAAGGCCAGGTTGGATGGGGCTTCGAGCAACCTGGTCTAGTGGGAGGTGGCCCTGCCATAGCAGGGGGGTTGGAACTAGATGATCTTTGAGGTCCTTTCCAACCCAAACCATTCTATGATTCTATGATTTTATGATGACTTCAGTGCTGGGGCCAAGCCCGTGAGGCACCTGGGGAAACTGAGGCACGAAGAGAGGCACATCTCAGAGCTCAGGGCTTTTGGGCACTTTGGTGGGAAAAAAAATGGGGTTCAAATCCAAGTGTCTGAGAAAAGGGGTACCAAAAGCACTTGGGTCAATCAGGCTTTTCATTGCAGTGTATTTTTAATTGGAATGATTTACACTCAGGCATTGTCCGGGCAGATAGAAAACACAGCCCTGAGGAAAGGTTCCTCCCAAAGCATAAGTAGAGGTTAATTTGTGTCCAGGAAGGTCCTTCAGTGCTTGCATGGCATCATGTTGCATCCGTGCCTGCCTGTGTCTGTACGCTTATTTAAAGTCCACATCCTTTTGTGCTCTATATAAACATCATTTTTCGAAGTCAGCTGGGCTTTTAATCTCCTGGGCTTCTGAAGAAACGTTGTATTTAGGAAACAATACAGAAACTCCAAGCTCCTGACCACTTGTTAGCATTAAGCAGAAGAAAACCTTGTGCCCTCAGGGCTTTGGGGACTTGGGCTTTTGAAGGTGAAGCTTGCAGGGAAATCCTTGCAGCATGAAGTGCAGCTCTTGCCTGATTATACAAGCAGCACGTTCACACCACTAATAAAAAGGGAGAGGATGACGTTTCTGAGATGCTGTGGTCTGGTTGGGGCTGGATGCCCTTGGTGGGGAGAGAGGGGAGTGAGGAGGGATGTAGGGATGGGAGGTGGGGGGTGTGGTGCTCGTGGAGGGGGTGAAGGAGGCTTTGTGCTGGGCACGTTTCTCCACCTCAAGCAGGCGTTTGGGTTGAACACGTGCCTTTGGGATGGTAGACCAGATTCTTCACCCCCATGAGATGGGTGACACAGCCTACAAATAGCCGGGCACGGTGCTGGGGTGTTGGCGAGGAGGGATGCAGGTGCAGAACTTGGGTGAAGCATCCTGGCATCTCCTTGGCTCCCCGTGGCCAGCCTGTCCTGCCGCTCGCTGCTGCAGCGGAGGCAGGATTTTTGTGCATGCAAACGTTCGCCGTTCCAGCGGCGACAGTTCCTGAAATGACCCCATCGCCGCAGGACCGATCCCTTTATCTGTAGCGGTGGTGCGCTAGAGGAGGGGATGGAGGGAGGAGGAGGAGGAGGCTGGGAACTGATTACGTGGGAGGCATTTTGTCCAGCACCAGCAGCAGCAGCGAGGATGCAGATGAAAGAAGCATCCCTGCCTGGGGGAAGAGGCGATGGCGAGGATGGTCTGCTGTGCCCATGGGTGGGCTGGCATAGGTGCACCCACCTCAGCACCCCCCCGTCCCCGGGCACCTCTCCATCCCTGGTGGGGCTGCGCGGCTGCCGGGGCTTGGATTAAGATGGATAGATTGGTGAGCAGCGTTTGGTGTGACTGGAATAGAAAGCACGGTGGCTTCGTGCTGACTTGAGGGCATGGATCCAGAAAATAGCATTGCTTGGGAGATGATTACTTTACTATTGGAGCTTGTCCTTAAAATAGCAACCTCGCTCCTCGCTGCCCCTCCTTCCCCTTCGCCTCTGCGTGTTCCTAGTGATGGCTCTGAGATTCCTGGGGTGTCATGTGTCCCCCCCCAATTTTTATCCTTATTTATTTCCTTATTATCCATCTCTCGTTGTACTTTGGATAGGTGTCCTTGAAGGTCTCCTGCTCGGTGCTTAGCTCGTGGTGGGGGCAGAGCTCAGCTCTGACCATTGCATTTGTAGCAGGGGAAGGATCTGGAGGAGCTGGTGCACCCTGGGGGAAGTACCAGTCAGGGCAGCCACAAGGTGATGACCACAATGTGGGACCCCCCACACCCGAGGTGATGCTGGGATGTCACCCAGGAGCATCGCTAGGGAATACCAAAACCCTTGCCTGGATATCTCTTCCTTGGCTGGCTGCGAGCCCTGGGGCAGGGTCCTGCAAGGACATGCTGAAAGCCTTAGTAGGCGATGCTGACCAAAACCCCAGCCCCAAGATGTCCACATGGTCTGGCTCCAACCACTGGGTTGTTTTCTTTTTCATGTGGGGCACAGGAATGAGAAAAACAAAGCCAAAAATGGAATGGGGAGCAACCCAGGGCAGTCGCTGATCCCTTGGAGCCCAAGCTTTCAGCACAAGCAGAGCCTTGTGCTGGCACCATGAGGTGGGACATGAAGTCCATGCCACATCCCACGGGTGCATTTGCGTCTTGTGCTCTGGCGTAAAGCCACCCATGGCAAAGGAGTCATTGGCGCCAGAGGCTGGAAGGGGAAGCAGCAGACCTCTTCCACCAGCTCAGCTAGGAGACCATGAGTCAGAGACCTCAGCAAGGGGTCTGAGCTCATTTCAGGGCTAAACTTAGTTCAGAGAGTCCCAGCAGCCACTCGGGAGCATTGCCACGCTGGGATGGATGCCCTGTAGCAGGATTTTGTAGGCCAGGCCATCCGGTTATTATTGCTAACGTTAAAAATATTCTCTGCTGAGTTGTAGAGGCTTTTGTTCTTGCTAAGCTGTGGCCACGTGGATGTCTCATGTCTTCCCATGTCCTGGGTTTACATAAAATATCGAGTCCTTGTAAAGGGAAGGGGAATGAGATTTCTGGAACCGGAGAAGTCCTGGGAGAGAAGAACGGGGGTCACTGGTAGGGAGGGGAAGAGCAATGGCTTATCCAGAGGAAAGTGGGGAGAGCCACGGGGTGTCTGTACCAGCAGATACAGCAGTGTCTGCTCCTGGCACAGGGTCTCTCATTTAACTGTCTACATTGCTTGTTTGTTGTGGCACCAGTTGGCCAAGACCAGCAAGCACTGACCCACATAATGCCCAGGCATGAGGCAGAGACCATGACCATGAAGTGGTCTGGATACAGCCACCTCTCTTCAGAGGGCACGAGAGTTTAGTAATATGGACCTGCCCCTAAAGACCAAGCTTTTCTCTCTCATGTCCCAGCCTTGGGGCAGCCTCAGTTGAACTGAGGCCTTGCAATTCAAGGCATGTCATTTCCAACTTGGGAGACACCAACCAACGCAGTCATGCCAGTCAGTAACTGGGACCAAGTGGCTTGGGTGTTGTTTCCACCATGCCAGCATGGGGCCATAGTGGTCTGAAGGGCTTCTGGTGTCTCCTTTCATACCTGAAAGGTGGGGATCAGCTTCAGCCTCACCTACATGAGCAAATTAAAAGGCACAAGAGAACTCCATCATCCACAGTAACTAAAAGGATGCCATGATCACTAACACAGCTTTAATCCAGCCAAAGAGGACTAGGCCAAATGGTTGTTGGGCTGAGTTTGGGAGTTAGCAAAGCCCAGCCTAGGAGCCACTTCCAAAAGGCAGCTCCCGCACAGCCACCCTGCTTTGTTGAGTGAGGATTTGGTGGTGTGGAAATTTTTTTTAGGGCCAGAGCTGGAGAAGGAGCCCTAAAATATTTATCGGTTTACTTATTAAAGCTGATGCACACAGCTGCATGGACACGCTTACGTTGGTTTCAGCTGGCCTTTTTTCTGCTTAATTAATGATGACGACTCTTGCAGTGTGCTTGGCATTCACTTAAAGAAAGTGTCATGAAGGAGCTGGTTGTTTCTTCTGTTTCTTCTCAATGATACTGGTAAACCAATTTTGAACAAGCTTAAAACAAATCTTAGAGGAGCCCTTTGGACATCAGGGTAAGACCTCTTGCAAACAGCTGTGCCAAGGGTTTGTGTTTGGTTGGAAGGGTGACTTGAAACATTTGTGGACAACCTCACACAGAAGTATCTCTGTTCTCCCTGAAAAATGACAAAAAAAACCCAAACCACCAGAAAAAAAAAGTCTTTGTGCTTAGTGAAATGTTTTATCTGATCTTCCGGCAGAGACAGACGTTGAGAGGGCACAGGGCAGGTGTGAGGGGAGAGCAGAAGGGCAGAGCCCAAGCCAGGAGAAGAGCAGGGCCCGAAATGTTAAGGATGGGACTGGTTTGGATGTTGGGGTCATGTTTGTCACCATCACAGCACAGGATGAGGGAGAAGAATGACCTTTTTCAACCATGTGGGGATGTCCAGGGAAAAGAGAGGAGGTAGGAACATGGAGGAGAAAGCAACGAGCTAAAGATAATCCAGAACTGACATCTAACTAATCTCCTTAAAAGAGATTTCTGGGGCCATTCGGGTAATTTGGGGATTTATTTTATTATTTTTTTTTTAAGACTGCCCGTTCTGGGATTAGCTCTCAGGAGAGCAAGGACTGGAAATATTTGTCAAGCTATTTGTGACTCAGCAGCTGGGAAGTGCTGATTACGGTCAGCAGCTGACGTCCGAAAAGTGTCTAAGTCTTTATTATATTATCCAAAAAGGCCATAGACTTTTTTTTAATCACCCCAGCTTCAGAACAGCGAGTACCCAAGCCTTCAAGGAGGACTGGGAACACAGGACAGAAGAAGGCGCTGTAGAAAAATTTTAATCTTTCTCAAAAGCTCTTCAAGTTTTCCTGTCCTAGGTGCCTTCAACCAGTTTTGTTTCCTTGGGGCGTTCCCTTTAACCCTTCCCTTAGGCAAGACCAGTGACCCAAAATCTTAGAATCACAGAAATTTTGGGGTAGGAAGGGAACTTTAAAGGTGATCTACTTCCACCTGCCTGCACTCAGCAGGGTCATCTGCAACTAGAGCAGGTTGCTCAGAGCCCTGGCCAACCTCACCTGGAATCCTTCCAGGGATGATGGATCGACCATCCATCTCTGGGCAACCTGGGCCAGGCTCTCACCACCCTCAATGTAAACAATTTCTTCCTTTTCTCTAGTCTAAATCTCCCTCTTTTAGTTTCAAACCATCACCGCTTGTCCTGTTGCAACAGGCCTCACTAAAAAGTCTGTCCCCATCTTTCTTACAGGACCCCTTGAAGTATTGGAAGGCCACAAGAAGGTCTCCCATATCTCCCAACCCATCAAGGTGCTCTGGCTTTGGCAAGATCTTCAATAACAGTTCAAGTCCAGGCCCAGTTTTCATGGCCAGGTCCAGCAAGGGGTTGGCCACAGCAAAATGATTTGGTGCTGCTGTGTCAGGTCAGGGGCAAGGAGTGAGACCTGTCTCCTCTTTCTCCAGGGCACTTGGCTGTAGCCCATGCAACAAAGCAGTCAAGCCTCTTCTTTCCTTTTCAACTTGTGTTTGTCATTCAGAGACAAACTTCCCTCCAGCTTTCCCCTCTGTTGGAATTACAGACTTGCTTCCACTGTTTGTCTCCTAACTCAGCCTGCCCAGAAAAGCTGATAGCCAGGAATTTCCCAGGATGCTGCAAGTCCAAGCATTGGATCTGCATTAGCAAATGAGCAACAGGAGTGAGCCAGACACATGGCTGGGTTCCCTCGGCCAAGCAGAGACAGCAGCACGTCTTGGTGCAAGTCTCCATATGGATGACAACGCCCCTGCGAGTTCCATCACCTGGGCTGAGCAGCTCCACTGCCTACTGGAGAAAGAGTCCTGCTAAAGCCATGGTGGGCAGCCATAGCATACCAGCTGTTGCATTTGACAAGCAGAGAAGAGGCACCAGTTTGAGACAGGGGCTCCAGAGCACCTTTACTTCTCATTTGTGTTGTGCCCAGTGATGAACAGGAGCAGGGATAAAATTAAGAGAGCAACAGGGGAGAAGATTTCAGAATCATAGAATCATGGAATTATAGAATGTTTTGGGTGGGAAGGGACCTTCAAAGGTCATCCCTGCACTGAGCATTGACATCTTCAACTACAGCAAGTTGCTCAGAGCCTTGCCCAACCTGACCTGATATGGTTCCAGGGATGGGACATTGACCACCTCTCTGGGCAACCTAGGCCAGGCTCTCACCACCCTCAGCATAAACAATTTCTTCCTTCTGTCTAGTCTAAATCTCCCTCTTTTATTTATTTATTTATTTATTTATTTATTTTATTTTCAGACAATCACCCCTTGTCCTGTCACAACAGGCCCTATTAAAAGTCTGTCCCCATCTTTCCTGTAGGCCCCTTGAAGTCCTGAAAGGCCACCAGAAGGTCTCCCTGGAGCCTTCTCTTCTCCAGACTGAACAAGCCCAACTCTCCCAGCCTGGCCTCCCAGCAGAGGGCTTCCAGCCCTCCCATCATTGCTGGGGCCTCCTCTGGCCCTGCTCCACCAGGTCCATGTCTCTGCTGTGCTGAGGACTCCAGAACTGGCCCCAGTACAATAGAATACAGGAGGGCACTTTGTACTGGAAATGAGCAGGAATGGAGTGGCCATTTCGTCTCCAGGGTAGATGATAACAGGCACAGCTGGGTGAAGAGCGTGGGCAAGTCACCACGTGAGTTACTGAAAATGAGAAGTGCTTGGTGAAGAAGATCAGATCTCATGCTAAAGGAGGTCTATGCCTGCGCTGAAGAGGGTATAGATGCCCTCTTCATTACCAGGGGTGGTAAACCTGAGTGGCATCTGGTACGGTTTGGTTTGTGTGACAGGAGCTTGCAGAGGCTGAGGTTGGAGCCCTGCTGCACTAGACAGTTCCTGTCCTGGAGGATACAGGTCATGCAAGGAAAGCAACACTCTTTAGAACGTCAGTAGCTAATTTGAGACTAGGACTCATGTCTGATTTGGGGCTCACAGCCTGGGGCTGTGGACCAGATGCCTCTTGAAGACTCAGCTCCCTTTAGGATGAATGACTTCAAGGAACAAAGGGCATCGAGTTGCCTGAGACTGTCCTCTAAACTCATGAAGGTTCACAGTGAAAGGATCAGGGGCAGTCAGTGAAAGGATCAGGAAAAAGCCGCAAAAAACCCACATGCTGGTTCAGGGTGTTACTGGTTAGTGGCACTTGGTGCTGCAGGGTGCTGTGGAGCTTGGGACTGGAAGTCTCTTTGAACAGGGAGCAGTCATCCATGGAGGGCGCATCCATTGGTGGATTGCAGGGCAGCCTGTACATCAGAGGTTCCTTGAACTGCTGATTTGCAGTGTCAGATGGACACAAGAGAAGGTGACCTTGTAAAGCTTCCCTAGGCACCTGCTACTGGTCACCGCCAGAGAGAAGACACCTTTAGATGGACCTTTGGTTGGATGCCTGTCTCTTCTATGAGTCTCTCAGAGAAGAGTAGAAACAAGAAGAGGCACATGGAGTACAGGAGCCTCCAGCTTTCATGTGGGTGCTCCTGAACACCCTTAACAGAGTTTGTCCTGGAGCTTGTGGTATGAATCAGGCCCTTGAACACCAGCAAGGGGTTGCTGTGGGCTCTTTCCAAACCTACTTTCACACGCTTCTCTCTAGAGAAACTGTGTCTTCAATCTTCTCAGCTCTTTCTTATGCAAAAACCAAGGGCTCGCTCAGAGAGCAGGTGTTGGTGCAAATCCAGCTAGTTCTTCTTTGTGCCTCCCTAGGCATGCAAACTCATTGGCAAAGACCTCGAGGGACTATGGGCATTCCCCTGCTGGTGAATCTCTGAGAAGATCCTGTTCTGCATTAGCACCTAGATCGCTTTTTTTGTGTGTGTGTGAGGGGGTGATTTTTGAGCTGTTTTGACTCTACCACAAGGTGATTATGACTGAGAAAAGGCAACGCCAATGCTCTATCAAACCTTCGGTGGCTGCATGCGCCCTTCTTCAGCACTATCATCCTTCATCCCCATCCTTCTCCAGCCCCAACACCTAAAAGCAGCCAGCGTGCCTTGCTGCATGACATGCTCATCCCTCGTAGAGCGGCCTTTGTGAAGGCAGGGGCAGCATTTCAGTGACTGTCCCCTGGGATTTTTATATCCAATATGTTGTAGGAGTGGGATGAGTGATCTTGACTAGAAGGCTGGTGAGATGCATGGGAGAATCAATAACTCCCTGAACAAGCTGGAGCAAAGGCTCATTCCCCTCTCTAAACTCATCGGTTTTATGATCCCTCTTGTCTTTCTTCCAACATGAGCACAGGAAGTTGTTTTAGGACAAATCCCAGTCCCTTCATACACGTCTGGCCCATGAGGATGACTTATGAAGTCTTTCCTTCTCTGGCTCTCCTTCCAGCCCTGCCCCTGCCTCTCGCTTTGCTTTCCTCAGTGCAAGGAGCTTCCCCAAAATACACAATTATCAAAGGTGTGGGGGAGGAATTGGAATATCCAGACTTTGCGTTCATACCAAATGGGTGTAAGAAGTTGACCTTTAGGATCATGTGTGTGGAATTGGTTTTCTGAAATCCTTTGCTTTAGGAATAGTACTATCAAAATGAGAGAGAGAGAGAGTGAGAGGGAGAGCGTAAATGTGTGGATATGGATACAAATACAGACACGGATATAGATGTGCAGGGCTTGTGGTGATAGGACAAGGGGTAATGGGTTCAAACTGGAAGAGGGGAGGTTTAGGTTAGAAATCAGGAGGAAGTTCTTCACTCTGAGGGTGGTGAGACACTGGCACAGGTTGCCCAGGAAAGTTGTGGATGCTCCAACACTGGAGGTGTTCAAAGCCAGGCTGGATGGGACCTTGAGCAACATGGTCTAGTGGGAGGTGTTCCATTAGATGATCTTGAAGGTCCCTTCCAACCCAAACCATTCTATGATTCTATGTATATTGAGACCTAGAAGTATATAGAGATATATATTTATAGACACGTATACGTACACATATTTTAATTTATATCCAGGCCTCATTTTGCAGCTATTTGCTTCTTTCTGATGCTATTATTGCAGTCTTCTGATTCCAAAAAATCAAAACATCATCCCAAAAAGCAATATTTTAGAAGTTATCAGTCCTAATTGCACAAAGGTGAAGTCTCCTATTTTGATCACAGATTTCAAATATTTCTCAGGATGGGACCATTCCAGTGAAATAGCTGATTTTAACAACACGATCTTTGCCTGTAGACAGCCACCCAGTTGGCAAATGAAATCTCACCTGCTGTGGCAACCTCCAGAGCTTGGTGAGGAGCAGCAGCCTTGAGGTTGAGGCACCACACTGGGACATGGGAGTTGGGATCGTCTTCTGGGGTCTGACAACCATTTCACATGTTTCATTGCTCCTCTGTGACCACAGTGCATGACTCCAGATCAGTTCTGGAAGACATCGCTTTGTAGGACCTAGGCTGACATCTCCAGTGCTTCTGTGCTACGAGAGAATGAAAATGAAACTCTTCCGCTGACTCCAGCTGTGTGTTATCCCTTTTCTAAGGAGGGGAATGCAACTATTATCATAATACAAATAATTAAGTTCGCGCTGGTAAATGAGACATAAAGAGGCCATCTTCTGAATTCGTGACATTTCCAGAAATGGCAGAAAATCAGACTCTGTAAAAGAGTAAATGTTAATATCTCAGCTCTTCTTTTCTTCTTGGACTGGGAGAAGGAAATTGGGATCCTGCACCCATCATAGAATGGTTTGGGTTGGAAGGCAGCTCAAAGATCATCTAGTTCCAAACCCCTGCCATGGGGACACCTCCCACTAGACCAGGTTGCTCAAGGTCCTGTCCAGCCTGGCCTTGAACACCTCCAGTGATGGAGCATCCACAGCTTCCCTGGGCAACCTGTTCCGATTTGTTCTGCAGAACAACCTTTCTCTTTGTGGAAAAAACATTTGACAAGTGGGATTTTCACCTTTTGGATATTTTTTTTTTTGGATAATCAAAATGTCTCAGGTCAGCTCAGTGTTCACTCTTGTGAACAAGAGTGTCCACTCTTGCCCCATGGCTTCCTAGGAAGCGGTTTGACCATTTCAGGTCCCTTCTCTTTCTTGAGGATGAACCCTTGTTTTGGACTGTTTCACCTCGACACCAAAAGGGGTAACCCCAAATGTTTCACAGAGGGTTCTTGATCAGCCAGTGGCTTGCTCAGCCTGTGAGCTCCCCATCCCTCATTGCATCAAGAATTCATCGACAGAACTGCTCCAAAAATCAGTCAAGTAACACAGTAAAATGCTAAAGTGGCTTAATACATCTATTTCCCATTAAATCAAGACTTAATAAATTGTCTCATTTTTTCCCCACCCTTTTTCCTTCTTCCCTCCTTCTCTTCTTTCTTCCTTTCTTTGAAAATTGCATAAATTGTTGAATTTGTTGGAGATGGAGCGTGTTTCAGAAGCTACGTAAATCTGGAGGAATTCATTAAGCTCCTCTGAATTCATTGGAAGTTATGAAGTTTTTAAATCTACAAATGTTTGACGTCTTTAAAGAATTATTAATTAATGCATACCATTAAATACTGTTAAAACTCATGTCGCATTTATGAAGCCTTTGAGCTTCATTGAATATGCAGATCAGGTAATTCATCTTTTTAAGCTCCATCAATCTTTCTGTTCTTAAAAAAGACAGGGGGTTAACAGGAAGGAGGAGAAACCAGAGATGCCAGGAGCTCTTAGGGTGGGAGAATTCACAGCCAAAATCAGGATTGCTCTCTTTCCAGGAACTTTCATCTAAGACTGCTGAACACCCTCCTGATTTCTGGTGTCTTCAGCTTTGTATTAGTGCAGTGCCTCATGGTGTTGTTTAGGGTCATGATCTTGTCCTGGGACATTGTCCTTTAACCACTGGAGGCTGATGGGTTGTGTTGAGGTGAGAGGGTGACAGAAGCTTGAGAAAAGCAAGTCCATGTATGCTAGACAGTCGCCTGGAGGTGTGAGGTTTCTCAAGGAGACAGGGAAGTGGTTGGAGTCCCTGGGTGGAAAGCAACTGTAGGCTGCACAGATGCTTAACAGTGTCTGCTCTGTATGGATGTTGAGAAGGTTGCTAGAGAAAATGAGGGGAAACTGAGTCACAGAGGGAATGAGGTGACTCACCCTGGGTTTGTTGCAGAGAAGTGTCCTCTGTCTACTCACACCTGACCTACAAGGAGGGACTGAGGAAGCCAGGTGAGCTCAGCCCAGGAAGCAGAAGGTGATGAGCGGCGTATGGAGAAGATCAAAGCACACTTTTCTCAGAGATCATAGAATTGTCAGGGTTGGAAGGGACCTTAAAGATCTAGTTCCAACCCCCCTGCCATAGGCAGGGACATCTCCCACTGGGTCAGGTTACTCAGAGCCCGATCCAACCTGGCCCTAAAAAGTTCCAGGGATGGAGCTTCCACCACCTCTCTGGACAGCCTGTTCCAGATGGCCAATGAAAGGCTGACAGGCAGTGGGCATGGGCTGCAGCGAGGGAAATCCTCGGCTAATTTCATCAAATGTCCAAGCTGGCTCTGCTTTGGGTGGGAGCTTTCACAGGAGACCTATGGAAATGCTTTGTGTGGGTGCATGAGCATGCAGGAGAGCTGCTGATGGAGACCTGACATCACGGCCCCCTTCTCCTCACTGAAACCCCAGCCCTTGCAGAGAGCACAAAGGGATCCTGGGAACAGGAGCCAGGCACTCACAGGGATGTCCTGGCAAACTCATCCTACAGAGGAGGCCAGGGGGTGCTGGTGGGGTTGGGGCAGAGCAGATAGTCCCCCATGTATGTTTGGGGTATGTCGGACTTGCACCCAGGGGTGTTTGGAGAGGAGGAGGTAGAAGATACAGGCTGTGTGCCTGAAGATGGCTGGATATTTGATGAGCCCCAGGGAAAGGAGTGGTGTTTACTCTGGAAAAATTGGGAAATCCTCTTTTGAGATCTTCACGCTGTCACCTGCTGTCAGGGTTTGAAATTGAGGCTTTCGTCGAGCAAAACCTGTCACGCGCTGCCCAAGAAGGTGCACAATCCCCAAGGTTAATCCCAAGGGATCTGACAGGCAAGGAGATGCATCTAGCAGCAAAGCTGCAGATGAGATGCATCCTGGACCTGCTTCCTGCAGTGATGACAGCTCCTAGAGGAAACCCTCTCCTTAGTCCATAGAGATGGGTGGCATTTCCCATGCTGGTGCGGCTCTGCAGTAACCACCAAGTCTGTCATTGCTGTTAGATGCCAGAGGAGAGTCATCCCAGCCCCACTGAATTGGTGCAAAGCTCTGGTTGATTTTGGCCAGAGATTTTGAGTTGTGCTCCTCCAGACAAGTCCATCCACCCAAAATCTTCCCTATCACCTTCTGGCTGTTCCCACCCCAGGAACCGATGCATCTCTCAAGCAAACACAGTCCAGCAGAGTTGGATGTCTGCTGACTGGACAGGACTTCTTAGAATCATAGAATTGGTTAAGTTTGAAAATACCTTTAAGATAATTGAGTCTAATCATTACCCCAGCACTGCCAAGTCCATCACTAAACCATTTCTCTCAGCACCACATCTACACATCTTTTAAATCTCTCCAGAGAGGGGGACTCCACCACTACGCCAGGCAGCATCTTCCAGGGCTCAACAACCCTTTTGAGCAAGAAATATTTTTTAATGTCCAGCCTAAACCTCCCTGGTGCAACTGGAGGCCATTCTCTCTTGTCCTATCACTTGTTACTTGAGAGAAGAGACCAGCCTCAACTTCACTACAACCTCCTTTTCACCTCCTGAGCTACCTTTTCTCCAGGCCCAACACCCCCAGGTCCCTCAGCCGCTCCTCACCACACTTGTGCTCCAGACCCTTCCCCAGCTTCAGTGCCCTTCTCTGGACACGCTCCAGCCCCTCAATGTCCTTCTTGGAGTGAGGGGCCCAAAACTGACCCTGGGATTTGAGGTGTAACCTCATCAGTGCCAAGTACAGGGTGATGATCACTGCCCTGGTCACTATTTTCTTGATAGATGAGCACTCCTCCTGGCAGTCCATTGCTGCAGCATCAGAGCATCTCCCTCAGCCTCCCCGGCTCATGACTTGTCCATCATGAGACGGTGTGTCAAACATCTGGAAGGAGAAGTGAGCAGCAAGCAAGCATCCTCTTTACATACACCCAGACATAGCAATGACTGCATCCTGCCCTATTGCACTTTGTAGCATAATGACTACCTGTGGAGATAGATGTTGGTCATCAGATCACATTAAGGTCCAATTAGCTGTTACTTTGGTTAGGTTTATTTATGACTAGTCACACCAGAACCACTAAAGGGACTCACAGGTTTACTCAGGCAGCAATCAAGACACAAAATTACCCCTCCTTGCTAAAATCAGAGCAATAATTCACTTTGTTGAGTTTACCAGAGTGTGACACAGAGGCCAGAAACTTCACCTTACATCTGGGAGATCTCCAAAGGATCTGCCCAACATGGTGCCCCGATTTGTCCATGTGGATTTTTCTAAGGATGTCTTTCCTGCATTAGTACATTACAGAATTGTTCTTGGTGGCTCTACAAATCACTCCAGTCAACCTACATCTAGGTTTTATCCTCACTTTGTCATGGTCGTACTGCAGTCAGGAATTGTCCATGCACTTCCATCTTTACCTGAAAACGATTTGAGCAAATAAATGACAAACTGAAGAGAATTTTCAGTGTCTCTATCGTGGGCTCTAGCAAGGTTGTGGAAACTTTCCTGGATAAAAAGGTCGTTTCTGTATGGCAGCATACCCACAATGCCATGTCCCCATGCCAAGAAAGTTCCTCAGGTTTCAATTTCACCTGATTACACTTATGCAAGGCTAAAGCTCTTCAGTGGGGCCAGCACAGGAGGTGGCTGTAACTGGGCAGTGTTTGCACCCAGAGCCACGCTAACGAGGATCATCAGCCACATTTGGAGGATGAGTGAGGATGAAGAAGGCTCAGAGGTGAGCTGTGCTTTGAAATGAGGGGTCAGTCCACTGATCTTCTCAAGATGCTCTGGTCATCTAGACCTCCAATGCTGGAGAAGGGAGCTACAACCCCAGAGGTCTTCATACCTCCCAGTGAGGGTAGCTGTGGCTGAAGTTGGAGGCCACTGATGCTTCCCATCTTGGTGTAATCCCATGCAACTATTTTTGCAGAGGGGAAGGAGAGCCTGTATCACGTAAATTAAACCAAGGAATGAAAGACAGTTGAAGTTTAATGGGCAATTAAGAGGCTGAATTTACGTGGGGACATGGCAGAAAGTCTGTCTGAATGTCTTCTAAGATAGGTGAGTTAAAGCCCCAGATATGCATATTCCGAACAAATGGCCCCTACTAGACATGAAATAAAATTAAATAAGCAAAAATAATACTGGGGGAGGGCGTATGCAGAGGGCACTGAACAGAGAATAATTCACGGGCTTTGAAAATCACGCTTTCCCATTCAGTTTTTCAGTCAGTCGTTAGGAAAGCTTGAGAAGGTCTCTGTTTCTTTGGCTGAACTCTGATTAGGTGGGGACTATGATCTTCTTTTAGACAAAATAAGCCTAGTGGCTTAAAGGGCAAGATCTAACCCTAAGTGTCTGAAGGACTTTTCACACTGTGCATCCCATTCACAGAGCTGTTCTTATAGACTCCTAGAATGGTTTGGGCTGGAAGGGACCTTCAAGATCATCTAGTTCCAACCCCCCTGCCATGGGCAGGGACACCTCCCACTAGACCAGGTTGCTCCAAGCCCCATCCAACCTGGCCTTGACCACTTCCAGGGGTGGAGCATCTACAACCTCCCTGAGCAACCTGTGCCAGTGACTCACCACCATCATTCTTGAGTGATCAGGGGTTGAAATGAGGTGAAGGCGAAATATCTGTGTGAGCATTCCCTGACAGACAGGTCAAGAGGCAGACCAAGAAAAAAAACAATTTGCTTTGGTGAAAAACTAGAGATGGCCCTAAGCCTCATCTACCCAAGGACTTATTCCAGACTATGTACTTGACATCAGTGGTTCGTAATTAATTCCCTGTGTTGATGCTCTTATTCCAGAACCGGACACGCCTTATTTCAAATTAGTCCAATCCACCGGGGACCCCGCCACAAAAGCAGGTTAAGAAATGAGCACAAAGCAGCTGAGCTTTGGCAACCTCCTAGCTGCTTTGTGGTTGGCGGGTGATAGGCTGGGTGAGCCCGCTTGAAAAATGCGATGGAATTCAGCTGAATTGTACATATCGGAGGAGGATGAAGTCACGTAGCCTCTGAGTGGAAAACATGCACGTGAGCGATCACCAAGGCTCAGCTGATGCTCAGTAATATTTGACGCTGCAGTGATGTGAGGTAGTGTAAGAGCCCCCAGCACCGCTGGGAAAGAGCTCCTCTAAACCCTCTTCCTGAGGTAATCAGAGTGATTTTTATTATTTTTGTTTTCCCCTGGAAATAAATCTACAGAGAAAATCTCAGAGATGGAAGCCTGACGAGGAGAAGGTGTTGGGAGAGCTGCGATCTGGGCGTAGAGATCATCGGTTACCGATCTTTTGCCACTTGGTGCACAAGTGAACGTGTCATTAATTTCTTATTATTTTTTTTTTTTTAAA
>VZZY01025983.1:121943-139302 GCA_013400335.1 Eurystomus gularis | reverse complement strand
TTTTATTTATATTTATCATTAATTTATTATTATTCATTCTGGGTTTTGCTGATTTTTTTTCTTTTCTATAGCCAAAGAATTTTTAAATTGGAAACGAGCATGAAATTTCATCCCAGGTGCCATGAACAAATCTACTTCTCCTTAAAAAACCAGAAATATTAAAAGGTAGGGGACCCCATTTAGCAGCAATGTTGTGTGGCTGGTATAAGCTGCCTGAGCAAAGGACCCTGGGGTATCTAAGCTCTGATGGAGATGATCCATGTGTGGGGACTTATTTGGGCCAGTACTAACTGTTGGAGCGGGGCCAGAGGAGGCCCCAGCAATGATGGGAGGGCTGGAAGCCCTCTGTTGGGAGGCCAGGCTGGGAGAGTTGGGCTTGTTCAGTCTGGAGAAGAGAAGGCTCCAGGGAGACCTTCTGGTGACCTTTCAGTGCTTCAAGGGGCCTGTCAGAAGCTGGCGACAGACTTTTAATAGGACCTGTTGTGACAGGACAAGGGGTGATGGTTTTAAACTAAAAGACGGAGATTTAAACTAGACAGAGGAAGAAATTTTTTATGCTGAGGGTGGTGAGAGCCTGGCGCAGGTTGCCCAGAGAGGTAGTCAATGCCCCATCTCTGGAACCATTCCAGGTGAGGTTGGCCGGGGCTCTGAGCAACCTGGTGTAGTTGAAGAAGTCTCTGCTTGGTGCAGGAGGGTTGGACTAGATGACCTTGAAGGTCCCTTCCAATCCAATCCATTCTATGATTCTAATTCACCTCGTGTGTGTGGGCATTGTTCCAGAAAACAAGAGCATCAAGCGCACATGGTGCATATCCAAGGCGTAACTGCACATTTTTGTGGGAATATTTAGCTTGGAGAACCAGACAGGACAATGCTGAATCCCTCATTTCTCTGCTCATGCATCATATGCTTTGGTGGTGAGTGAGGCAATACCTTGGACCTTGGCAGAGAGACCCTTGTGGTCTCCATCAACTATCAGAGGAGTGTGCCAAACCCCCATGGGGAGTGGGCCTTCCCTTTCATGTTGCTTTCTTCAGCTTGATGGGATTGCAATGTTGTTTGTTGGAAAAAGTCCCCACTGGCATGAATTAAACAAATTCCTGCCTGAGTGCAGGAAGGGGCCTTTTGAACAGTCCCAAAGGAGACTGCAAGAAGAGTCCTGATTTATTTGTGGAGAAAGAAGAGGTCCCATCAGTAATTAATCTGGAGTGAAGTGCTTGAGCACAGACCCCCCTGGTCTGACACAGAAGTTTCTGGCTCCAGAGCAGCGTAAAGAAAATCGCTCTGCTATCAGCAAGAGATAGGGGGAAAAGAGAGAGGTGAAAATTCCTGTGAGAGTGGGACTGGGTAGCGTTGAGGACAGGAAAACAAGCAGACACAAAGCAGCCCACCTCTGGTTTTGAGCTTGGTTGCAACCAATCTTCCTAAATTATTGGGACTTGCTTGTGCTTCCAGGAATCTCCTGCACGCTTTCCAGACAGTAGAAAATGTGGTTTCTATGTTCTAACAGCCTTTTGAGGTGTTTCACTTTGCTGCCATGAGGTGCTCTGTGAATCAGATGCTCTCTTCTAGTCCTGTGGACTTCACACCTCCTGGCCTAGACTTCCTTCAGATCTCCTGGCCTCCAATGGCCATGACATAAAACCAACAAGGAGTCAAGAGTTATAT
This sequence comes from Eurystomus gularis, assembly GCA_013400335.1. Classification (NCBI taxonomy): domain Eukaryota; kingdom Metazoa; phylum Chordata; class Aves; order Coraciiformes; family Coraciidae; genus Eurystomus; species Eurystomus gularis. The sequence continues at coordinate 137,634 of VZZY01025983.1, read as the reverse complement.
CCCAGCCATGAGCAGGGTGTATCGGACCTGAGTCTTAAAACTACCTGAAGGTGGCTTGAGTTACCAACGTCTCCATCCTTGTGGTGAGCCTCCTGCAGACTACAGCGGCATCAGTGAAATAGGCAGTGCCAGGACACGAGCCGCACCTTGAATGCTGGGGTCAGTTTTGGGTCCCTCACCCCAAGAAGGACATCGAGGGGCTGGAGCGTGTCCAGAGAAGGGCAACAAAGCTGGGGAAGGGTCTAGAGCAGGAGTGTGGTGGGGAGCGGCTGAGGGACCTGAGGCTGTTGATCCTGGAGAAAAGGAGGCTCAGGGGAGACCTTCTTGCTCTCAACAGCTCCCTGAAAGGAGATTGGAGCCAGGTGGGTGTTGGTCTCTTCTCCCAAGGAACAAGTGATAGGACAACAGGAAATGGCCTCAAGTTGCGCCAGGGGAGGTTTAGGTTGGACATGAGGAAAAAATTACTCATTGAAATGGTCGTTGAGCCCTGGAAGAGTCTTCCCAGGGCAGTGGTGGAATCACAATTTAAAAGACGTGTAGATGTGGTGCTGAGGGACATGGTTTAGTGGTGGACTTTGCAGTGCTGGGTTAATGGTTGGGTTCAATGATCTTAAAGGTCTTTTCCAACCAAAATGATTCTATGATTTGGGGACAACAGCACTGGCTTAAGTGGTTCCTAGGTGCACTTTTAGAGTTAGTAGAGGGCAAGGTTAGTGCTGGGGTGGTACTTTAAATGTGAAAGATCAGAGGGGTAGGTACTTCTTCATGGTTTGAAAGCCCATGCAGGTCTTGCTGTGAACAAATGACAGGAGCTGTGGTACACAGGGAGCTCTGGGGCAGTGCGAAAGTACCAGGGATTAGTGAAATACAAAATATATTAAGTCAGGGAGGGGAAAATCTCTGTAAGATCTATCTTCTGCCCCTGTGATATGACCAACCGAGACAGCTCAGCTCCTCAGGGTGGCTGGCGCTAGCGAGCCCTGCGGTGAACTTCTCAAGTGCAGCGAGGTCAGACCTTTTGCATCGCTGCCCTTTGGCTGTGGGACTCAATCCTCAAGAGATTAGGATGACCAGAGATCTTTGTCAGTTTTGAACAGATGATGGTGAGGCCCATCTCTTCACATTAGCTTCCTCTTGATGTGCTCCCTAAGGAAACGATTATGGTGATGATGCTAATGAGAAGATACTAGCCAGGCTTTCTCAGCCAGGTCTGCAGCAAGAAGAGTTGCTCACTGAGTAAAGGGATGGTGGTTTGAGGGTGGAGCATACCAAGGTGGTGGGGAGGCCACAGCTCTTCTCCCAGGAGCTGCACTGCTAATGTAGCTTGCTGTGATGGAAACCCATCTTTCATGGATGCTCTTCAGAGAGGACTATCCGTTTTGCCATCTTTCTGTGAGCTCTCATAGGCAGAGTTGTGTATGTTGGTCTCTCTCCTGGTACTCTCTCTGCACTGAGGTTCTGTACCTCACACCTCTGCAGCCCAGAGCCACAGCTTTTACCCTGTCCCATGAACCAGTGTAGGATTGGCCAAACTTCAAAGCAGGTGGCTTCAGCATGGAGGAAAAGTTGTATTGCAGCTGGTGGCTGGGAAACACTTGCTGTGGCCCCTCTACTGCATGTCCTGAAGTGCAGATAGATCTGGCATTTGGCTTGACCAGACCTTGTCTTAGTGGACAAAACTTTAACAGCATTCCATTTCACCTTCCTCAGTCAGGGCAGCTTCCAGAAGAAGTGGCAGGTATGTGGAATGTCAACCACCAATTCCAAGTGGTTGAGTCTGTGGGTACTGCATCGTGCCAAAAGTTTAGCCCAAGGGCCAGATTCAAACAGTTGAAGTGTCCCTTTGGTTCAGAGTATGTGCAGGAGTTTTGCTAGATCAGTCAACGGGTCAGCCACCTATGAGGTGAGACTAACTTGGGCATCCTGCATTACCTGGCCACCAGGTTCAGGAGAATGCCAATTGATCCAAGTGGTTTGTGCTTCATGCTGGCTTCATGCTGGCTTCCCACACAGGCAGGGGTAAGATGCTACTACAGTAGCAGCAGCAACATGGTCCAGGACATCATCCAACTGCAGGTCCCAGTGTTTTGTGTTCAGAATCATGGAATCATAGAATCATTTAGGTTGGAAAAGATCTCTAGGATCATCAAGTCCAACCTTCATCCCAACATCTTCCTGACCACTACACATTGTCCTAAAGTGCTACATCTACTCATTTTTTGAACACCTCCAGGGATGGTGACTCCACCACTTCCCTGGGCAGCCTGTTCCGGTGCCTAACGACTCTTTCAGTAAAGAATTTCTTCCTAATATCAAATCTAAACCTCCCCAGAGGTGGTGAACACCACTTTCTGGTGGTGTTCACCACTCAGATCCTCAATGATCAAGAAAGAGTTGGTTGCTTAATAGGAAGGATGCCCATTGCAGGTAAGTCTGAGGCATCTCACCATCTCTGGTCAATTTGAGGGTTGGACTAGATGACCTTTAAAGGTTCCTTCCAACCCAAAACATTCCATGATTCTATGACTAGGGAAATAGGGACAGGAGAGGACCTGACGCTTGAGAGGTTTCAAGAACAGCACTCAAGAATACATCTTGCTCTGGTGGGTCCTACCCAACTTTGTGGTCTGCTCAACAATTTCTCTCTGAGTGTCCAGGGAAAACTCAACAACAGGGAAGATGATAAGACACCCATGGGAGAGGGAAAATGTCATTAGCTGTCTAACTAGGTGTTGCTCCTTGTGTCTCCCGTCTTCTTCTTAGCAGCAGACCACAGTTAGCCACACAGAACCTGTGAAGAGGGATGGACAGGGCTGATTATATGAGAGCGCATCATAGCTGTAAATAAAGGACCTTAAATGAAATCTGTCACAACTGTTAGGCTACAGCCGCGAGTAAAGGACAAGGAAATATCTACAAGAGCAGACAGTAGGACCTTTATGACTGCCTCACAAGATGCAGTGAAAACGTCTTCGGCTTTGTGGGAGCTGTGCTGAAAGCCTGCGATAATGCGCGCGGCAATGGTTTTTATAAAAATCTTTAGGGGAAAAAAAGAAAAAAAAAAGATTAATAGAATTTGTGCTTTCAGGGCTGGATTTTCCAAAGGATTTCAGGGCTGGGCTATCTCTGCTGCCATTGAAGTCAACAGGGGTTATACCTCCGAAATCAATGAAGGAGCAGAGTGTTGCTGATACTGAGAGCTTTCAAAAAGCTCATCCCTTGTATATTCTTGGCTAAGCAGGCAAATAAATAAACATATCCACCACAAAAAGAGGCCTGTCCGCAAAAACCCAGCTCCTCCCTTTTGGGGAGAGAGAAGATGATTTCAGTAATCCTACCCTAAACGTGGAGGAACGCTAATCATGGCCATGGATTTACGTCTCTGTAGAGGAGAGATTTAGACTAGAGATAAGATATCTTTTTTACAATGAGGGTGGTGAGAGCCTGGCACAGGTTGCCCAGAGAGGTGGTTGATGCCCCATCCCTGGAACCACTGCAGATGAGGTTGGCCGGGGCTCTGAGCAATCTGCTCTAGTTGCAGATGTCCCTGCTCAGTGCAGGGGGGTTGGACTAGATGAGACCTTAAAGGTCCCTTCCAATCCACAAGATTCTATAATTCTGTGATCAAGGGGGCATCCATCTCCTTATTTCATGGGGAACTTATTTCACGAGGCAGTGTAGCATCAAGGGATGCTTCTCCATCACACCTCCTCCTCCCACAGCAAAACCAGGGCTTGTGAGTGGTTCAGTCACTGCTGCCCCCATTGCATCTCTCAAAGTGCCTTTGGAGCCCTCCTAGCTCCAGGTGAACCAAAGGGATGGGAGTGGGACAGGTGGAGATGGAAAGGGGAAGCAACACAATCCTTTTAAATAGTGCAAAAGACAGAGTAGGAGCCTCCAAAAGAGTGGTGCTTGGAGATGCCTTGGCTGGAGGAAAAAGAGGCACTCAGGGTGGGACACAAGTAGGTTGTTCTGCCTCCCACTCTTCACATCGTTACAGGAGGCAGAGTGGAGAGGCATGGAGTCATCCACCTTGTCCTACCCTCAAGGCTGCTGGAGATGTTGCCTTCACCTGCTCTTCTTAGAGTTCATAGAACAAGGGCCACTGCTTGGTCTGCCATGAGCACTAGCATGGCAAAAGGCTTAATGCTCCTAAAATGAAATGGTTTCATCTGTAAACGCATCCTTTTCAGGCTGGCCAGGAGTGGACACAGCTCTCCAGCCTCAGGCAGGCAAACAACTTTAGGACACCTCCTCCTTCTGCCTCCTGGCTTCCTCTGTGCTCCACATGGGCTGCTACACCTTCCTTTTTCATAGTTTTCATATTTTTATCTTTCCATTTGTGAATGATTGCTGGCTTGAAGGGACCAGGGGCTACTAATGCAGACCTGGCTGGTTTGGCTTTCTCTTATCTGCCTCTGTGGACTGTCCATGTTGTGAGGCCACATTGCAAGGAACCAGCCTCCAAGGGAAGGAGATTCTTCCTTCTTGGCCTGCCTTTGTGCTGAGCTGTTGTCGAATTCCCTGTGGGAAGGAACTTTGTGGAATTTCTCTGCATTTTGTCTTTCTTCAGACTTTTAGCTGTCTCTCCAAACAAGGCTGCCCACCCATTGCTTTGCAAGTGGCTCCTTGAGCCACTTTGGCTTTGGACTGCATGGGTTTGACTGCTGCCCATGGACACAACCGTCTCCAGTACAGGCATTTAGGAGTCACAGAGTATTTGAGGTTGCAAGGGACCTTGGGAGATTGTCTAATCAACTGCCTCATTTTTTCTTTGGGTCTCGAAGCCATCACATAGCTGTGTTTTGGGAAGTTATCGCTGGCGTCACTCTTAATCACTTCTTGTACGATTTTGTCCCCAGCAATGCGGTGATGAAAATATATATTTTTTTTTCCCCACATATTGTTGCCATCCATGTTCACCTCTACAGTTGGCCTCAGTTCTTCTTCCCATGCCTGTATGGGGGCTTTTCTCCCTGGCAAGCCTGTGCTCCTGGCTGCCTTCATCTCTCCATGCTGCCTGTTGAGATTCACTTTCTGGATGCTGGGTTGTTTGCCTGTTAATTAATCTTCCCCACGCTGCAAGTCTGGTGAGGCTACCTCCTACCACCATGTTTCATGTACTACCTGCTGGACTGCAGCATGAAGGGACTCCATGTTTGCAAAACTAAACAGCCTATTGATTAAATGAACTATTTATAGAAACGTTGAAGCCTGGGAGGTAGCACCAAAGCCTGAGTATCCACTTAACCTTTGTGTCCTGCTTGACATGGTGTCTTCTAGAGCTGTGGTAATTCCCCTCCTGTCTGGTCTGTCTTGCAGACCAAAGCATTGCAGTGTTTATTTTGCTAACATCTAAACACTTTTAATCCTTAATGCATTTATCCTCCCGATACTTAGCGTCTTCCCGATAACCTCTTGAGAGAGCAGATCGAGAGAGGGGATTCTGCCCCTCTACTCTGCCCTGGTGAGACCTCACCTGCAGTACTGCATCCAGCGCTGCAACCCTCAATACAAGAAGGACATGGACCTGATGGAGCAGGTCCAGAGAAGGGCCCAAAAATGATCAGAGGACTGGAGTGTGTCTCTTACAAAGACAGGCTGGGAGAGTTGGGGTTGTTCAGCCTGGAGAAGAGAAGGCTCCAAGGAGACCTGATAGCGGCCTTTCAGTATCTGAAGGGGGCCTACAAGAAAGCTGGAGAGGGACTTTTTACAAGGCCCTGTAGTGATAGGATGAGGAGTGATGATTTTAAACTAGGAAAGGGTGGATTTAGATTAGACATTAGGAAGAAGTTCTTTACTATGAGGGTAGTGAAACACTGGAACAGGCTGCCCAGAGAGGTGGTGGAGGCCCCATCCTTAGAGATGTTCAAGGCCAGGTTGGATGGGGCTCTGAACAACCTGATCTGGTTAGAGATGTCCCTGCTGACTGAAGGGGGGTTGGACTAGATGACCTTGGAAGGTCCCTTCCAACCCAAACCATTCTGTGATTCTATTCTATGATTCTGTGATGGTGGGTCCTCCATGTTGCTGGCCATTACTACGTCTTCCCACCCATGGGATTCCTTGGAACAGAAACATCCTCAGCAAAATTTCCCCGTTGAGCCCTTGGGCATCACTCCTGGCCTTCAGTCACGCGTTTGTGCACAACGCTATGGATTTATTTAATCTGATCACTAAATAAACAGCAGGGAAATGTCCTGTACCAAAGGGCTCCTTGATTTCTCAAGTCACATCATGACAAGATGCTAGCTGCTGAATTGGCAAAATCCAGCCTGGAAGTCAAGGCAAGACCAGATATTGTAAGCAACATGGTTAGTGCAGGGACCATAAACACAATCAGTCTTTTCTCCACTGAAGGGACAAGATATTTTTCAGTCTGCCTCTAAAGGTGGCTGGAAATTTGGTCCCCAAGAGCATAACATGGTTGCAAGGGGAGTAGATGGCCTGTGGATTTGGACTCAATGAAGGGAGAGGAAGGAGTTTTGAACCAGGGAGTAGCAAAGCAGTGGGTGGCACATGGATGAGTGTGACTGTTCTTGGATCTCATATCAGAAGGCAGCTCTGGGGCTTTGCACAGTGGTCTGATCACCCCTGGGACATCACTGCTGTCCTCCATTGGAGCAAAACAGTGGCCATCCATGTCCTGAAACTCATACCTGTGACCAGGGTACACAGCAAGGCTGACTTCAGACTACTCTTTCAGAGATGGAAGGGATTTGATATAAATCAAATAATAGATATAAACAGCCACATGCAGAATTAAACTTCCCTTTCTAGTTGGTCCCAATGAAAAAATGTCTTATTGGTGTAGGTATCCATCAACCATTGTCCAATTTCTCTGACCAGTATCCTTTCCAAATTCACCCTTTTGTTAAGCAATTTATTAACATTTTTAGGAGACTGTCCAGACAACCCAAATGAGCTTTATTAACTAACTGCCAATAATCTCATGCTTTTCACGGGAAGAGGAAACCTGAGGAAATCCAGGCAGGACTTTCTCGTTGAGTTTCTCAGACCACTGTTTCTTGGGTCGCAGTATGTGACCTGCCCTGAAAATTTAATCCAAATAAGATGCTTATAGATCTCATTTCACTACTTTTTTCTACTGGGAGAGCTATACCAGAGAATAAAGCATCTCTTCCATGCAGCTACTCCTGCTTAGTCCTGCCTATGCCATCAACTGGCCCAAAGTTCACCCACTGGCTCAGATATAGAATCCTAGAATCACAGAATAGTTTGGATTGGAAAGGAACTTCAAGATCATCTAGTTCCAAACCCCTGCCATGGGGAGGGACACCTTCCAATAGACCAGGTTGGTCCAAGCCCCATCCAACCTGGTCTTGAACACATCCAGTGGTGAAGTATCCACAACTTTCCTGGGCAACCTGTGCCAGTGTCTCGTCACTGGAGTGATCAGAGTGAAAAACTTCTTCCTTACATCCAATCTAAATCTCCCCTCTTCCAGTTTGAAGCCATCACCCCTCATCCCGTCATTACAAGTCCTTGTAAAAAGTCCCTTCCCAGCTTTCTTGTAGGCCCCCTTCAGATACTGGAAGGCTGCAATAATGTCTCCCTGGAGTCTTCTCCAGGCTGAAGAACCCCAACTTTCTCAGCCTGTCCTCACAGGAGAGGTGTTCCAGCCCCCTGATCATCTTCGTGGCTCTCCTCTGGACCCACTCCAGAGGACATCTCTGTGCAGACATTGTATTTCTGTGAAGTTATGGCCCAATAGCCAGACGTGACTTTGTTTACAAGCCACTAGCGTCACTCGTTGAATATTATTAGTAAATTTAAAACTGCAGGCACACTTTGTACACCATCACGGTCAGCAGAGGCTATTGGTGACTACCACCCATGCTCTCCAAGACGCTGCTGTGGGTTGTCTTGCTGTAATCCCATTGGCTTTTCTCAGGCAACCCTTGGACATATCACTTACTGGCTCCCTTCTGAGCCTTAACTGGAGTTAGTCAGGATGCCTAATCATGTGAACACCATAATTGCCGCGTACGTCAATCACATTGCGTGCACGGTCGGCTGTCACAACTCCGCTCCTGCTTCTTAATGGCGTCTGCTTTCAGCCCCATTAATGACCGTAATTATTTTCCTGAGAATAAATTGTTCCTAATGACCGTAGTCATTTTTAGCATGATAGCACAGCAAATGATGCATCCATGGGACAGGATGAAGCCAAGGAACAGACCTTCCAGGCCCCGTTAGATGTCAGGCACGCATTATTTACAGGGCACTTTAGACTCTGCTGCGTTGTTCCCATTGTTGGTTTGGAAGATCAACCAGATTATCACTTCTCCTTGGCCTTTGTTGGCTCTGACCAAGGGTGGTCTTGATGTGTTTCATTTGCTACAGCTCAAAACTAAGTATTTCGCTCAGGCAAATCGGTCTCTTTTGCTTGCTGGCCACTGAGTGGTTTGCAAAATTCTTAGATATTTCAAGGGAATCTGTCAAATCAAATTTGTTTCAAATAATTCAACACTGAAGATTACAGGTAGCCTTCTTATTTGAAACCTATGCAGTTTTGTCTTCTGTACCCACCGCTCTGATCTCCACTATTTTAGCTTTTCTGCTTTGGGGCTTTGTCAAAAGTATCTGCAGCTCAGCCAGAATGCAAGCCTTGGATGTAATTTTCGTAGAAGACTTCATCACACATGATTAGCTCATTTGTAGTCTTAATTAGATCTTGATCCAGGATGACTGTGGAGAGATCTGTAAGCCACTATTCGATTATTGGAGTAGTTAATTGTGCCCTGGACACAGGCACCAAGGATTGTCTCTGCAGGTAGCACTGGAAGCAGAAACACCCAAGGTGGTGCTGCAGCGTCCAGGTTAACAACAGGGCTCCATGAGAGCTGATGATGGAGAAGAGAAGGCTCCGGGGAGACCTTATAAGCAACCTTCCAATACGAAGGAGCCTATAAGGAAGATAGGGGAGGATCTGTTCTCAAGGGTTTGTAGCAACAGGACAAGGGGGAATGGTTTTAAGCTAGAAAAGGGTAGATTTAGGTTGGACATTAAGAAGAAGTTCTTTAATATGAGCGTGGTGGATCACTGGGACAGGTTGTCCAGAGAGGTGGTGGAGGCCCCATCCTTGGAGACGTTCATGGGGCTGAGCAACCTGACCTAGTTAGAGATGTCCCTGCTTATTGTAGGGGTTTGGACTAGATGACCTTGGAAGATCCCTTCCAACCCAATACATTCTGCAATTCTATGACTTCAGCTCTTGGGAATTCATCACCTCTCAGGATTTTCAATGTTTTTCCCTCAAGCTCCAGCATTCTGAAATCCTACCATTGTTGGAGAGTCTTTGGTTCCAGTAAAGAGATGTTTCTATCTGCCACACTTGTTAAGGAAAGCAATTCAAGTGCTGCGTGTGAGCTCAAAATTTCCAGAGTCTGTGGTGTTATTAGTAATGCTGACCATTTGGAGAGGGGGAGATACATATTTCTGGAGAGTTGGGGTTAACTGAATTTTCTGGGCAGGACTGAAAATCCCAGGGAAGCAGGAGGCTCTATGTAAGAGGAGATTTCTGGATCTGAGTGACTTCCAGAGAGCGCAGCCTGCCCCAAGGCTCCTGGTGCTGTCAGAAATGGTCTCAGTTGCCGTTTGTGAAAGCAAGTACCCCTCATGCACCATGGTTAATTGTGGACATTGTGACCATGGTGACTCTCATCCATAAACTGAGCTCAACTCAGCTTGGGAGTAGGCAGAGGTGGTTGACGTGTATGTGCACACCTAGACAGCTGCCCTGTGTCTGAGATCATGCTTACCAAGTGGTAGTGCACCTAAGGAGTAGGCTTAGGGCAGTGATTGGCCCCCTGGCCTTGGCACCGGTGAAGTCACACCTCTAATCCTGGGTTCAGTTTTGGATCCCTCACCACAAGAAGGACATTGAGGGGCTGGAGCGTGTCTAGAGAAGGGCAATGAAGCTGGGGAAAGGTCTAGAGCACAAGTGTGGTGAGGAGCGGCTGAGGGACCTGGGGGTGTTGAGCCTGGAGAAGAGGAGGCTCGGGGGACACCTTCTTGCTTTCAACAGCTCCCCGAGAGGAGGTTGGAGCAAGGCGGTGGTCAGTCTCTTCTCCCAAGTAACAAGCAATACAAGAGGAAATGGCCTCAAGTTGTGCCAGTGAAGGTTTAGATTGGACATTAGGAACAATTTCTTCCCCAAAAGTGTTGTCAAGGCCTGGAAGAAGCTGCCCAGGGCAGTGGTGGCGTCCGCATGCCTGGAAGGGTTGAAAAGCCATGTAGATGTGTTGCTGAGGGACATGGTTTACTGGTGAACTTGGCAGTGTTACATTAATGGTTGGACTCTGTGATCTTAAAGATCTTTTCCAACCTAAACAGTTCTATGATTCTGTGGTTTCCAGATGTGTTGTCTGGCCCTGAGGCCAACTGTTGCAATCAGGCCATACCCTCCATGTCTCCCGTTCATGTTGTCCTTGCGTCCTTCTCAAAACAGGGTGTTTATATCCAGCCTTCCAACTGGGAACTGTCCCCCATCCAGGCCATCTCCTAAAGCAATCTCAGGAATCATTTTGGGTTGTTGCTTGCTGCTGTGGGCCAAAATGTTACTAGGAACAGTTCAGCCAGATAGATCACCAAGCTTTTATGTTGATGTCATGGCACTATGTCACAGAGATGTTTGCTGGCTGTGAAGCCCTGTGGACACAACTAAGTCATGAATGGGCTGGAAAAAGGGTTTAAACCTAGTAAGCTGCTTAGGAAGGGCAGAATCTACACGAAGGAGGGCAACAGGTTGCTGACCTTATTCCTGCTCCTTCCTGGCACAATTCTCCAAGATTTTGGGTTGAAGGGTTGGTTTTGGGCAAACGTCAGAGACTGCCAGGTCTGGTCATGACAGTGGGCTTAGACTAATGCTCTGTTAGCTGACAGCGTGGTTACACCCCAAAGGAGGGAAGAGAGTCTCCCAAGTATCCTAAAATGGAAAACCCCTGCTCATCTTGACAGTAAGTCAAGGGAAGTGATTCTCCTTCTCTCTGATGAGACACACCCCTGCAGTGCTGGGGCCAGCTCTGGAGTCCTTAGCACGGGAGAGACATGGACCTGGTGGAGACATGGACCNGCAGAGCCTGTTGTGACAGGACAAGGGGTGATGGTTTTAAAGTGAAAGAGGGAGATTGAGACTAGAGAGAAGGAAGAAATTGATGCCTTATCCCTGGAACCATTGCAGGAGGTTGGCCGTGGCTCTGAGCAACCTGCTGTAGTTGCAGATGTCCCTGCTCAGTGCGGGGTTTGGACTAGATGACCTTTAAAGTTCCCTTCCAACTCGAACCCTTCTCTGACTCCATGATCTTTGCTTTACCCATGAATACCTATGTCCATGGAGATGTGCCCTGCATCATTTCTGCCTGGAGGGAGCTCCGGCTGCTTGGCGTTGCGTCACGATACAGCAAGGCAAGAAGGCTGCACCACCTGCTTTTCAAATCGGGCTCGTTTTGTGCCCTGGTTCGTGGCAGGCAGGGCTAAATCCAGATGTTAGGCAGGAGGTAGGGCTGATCCCGTGGATTTCCTCAGCCTGATGAGTGTTAATTTGATCCACGCTGCCGTGGCAGGGGGAAAACACGGGGGCGGCGCGGCTGAACATTGAGATTCTGAAAAGGGTGATGGAGAATTTAATGGATCTTGGCGGCTTAATGCTCCATTTTTCTTGTGATTCCCCCTCGTTTCTTATCTCTCGTATTTACATAAATTATGTGGACTCCAGGGAAGCTGCTAGGCATAGAAATTTAATCAACCTGATTCTCAGGAGCCTGGTCACTGAGCAGCAACGAGAGAAAAGAGGAGTAGAAAATAAATTTCAAAAAAAATAAGAAGAAAAGAAAGAAAGAAATCATCAGAGCACAAGACCTGTCGAAAGGGACTGCTCATAACACCAGCCCCGAGCCCTGTTGAGCAAAAAGCCGGATTTCGGGAGCGGGGAAGGGGATGACATCACCTTCTGCTGCGCAGGAGTTGTCTGGGAAGCGAGAATGGGCTGGCTTCTGTGCGCGGCAGGTGAGCAGCAACCAGAGAGGCACTTCAACCTCTCCCAACCCTGCACCGCTGCTTGATCGGGAGCTTCCTGGTGTGGGATCTCCTCTCCCTCCCTGCTGTTCCCAAGTTCTTCAGCCCCGCTGTGTAGAATAGAAGGGCTTGGAGAGAAGCGGCTGCAGGATCGCCCGGCTCCTCCTGGCGGGATGACATAATGCGTGGTGTGGTCGCTGACCTGATGCTGGGCAGGGGAGGGGGCTGCTGGGAGGTGGTGTGGTTGGGGGGACAACCCCGCCTTGGGTAAGGATGCAAGCAAGGGATGGAAATTCAGGAGGAAGGCTGAAGGAGGAAAGGGGGGCTCCCCCTCCCTGAATTTACTACCTGATGAGGGCTCCCGTCCTCTCCACGTTGGACAGACAGACCCCCCCACTCTTCCCAGTGCAGCTCACACGCTGCTTGGGGATATGTATTCTTTTAAAAATGCCTTTGTTTCAGGGTTTTCCTTTTTGTTTTGAGCTAACTGCTGACCTGGGAGGTTGAAACACTTGATTTTCAGGATGTCAGACTAGACTTCGTCGCTTTTTCTGCTCTTTCTTTGGTGCCTTTTTGCTTCTAATGCAAAATTGTTGCCCGGATTCACGCATCGCTTCCCTTAGCCCCAGCCGTTTCTCAGTGAGGTAGCATTTCTCCGAGGCGTTGGGATGGTCAGACTGAACATCGGGAAAAGCTTTTTTTGCAGGGGATTGTGAAGAGGTACTCAGAGAAGTGGGAGAATCTCCATGCTTGGAGGTTTTCAAGACCTGGTGAGCCCACACCATGGCTGAGCTGATCAGGTGTTGGACATAGTCCTGCATCGAGCAGATGGTCAGAGACCTCCAGAATTCTCTTCCACCCATTTTTTTTTCTCATTCTCTGCAACCTCCACCAGGCAGGAGATCTTTTGGTCTAGTTTTCCACCTGAATATCACATGACACAAAGCCAAGTACTTGACGGAAGTCCTTTGCAGTTACCCTTATCAACCAAACCTGGTGTCTGAGCAGAGACAGAGAGGAAGATTTTATTGTGGGGATTTCAGGCTGCCGTTGCACCCTGCACCCTTGTACTGGTCCTGGTCTTCACCTCCTTGCTTCTCCCTCCCCACTGGTGGCAGGATCAGCAAGCCCAAGCAATACTTTGGAAAAGTCCCATTAAATTTCTTCCAATTCTTTCGCTGCCGACAGTCTGGGAAATTACACAAGCTGTCAGGGTTGAAGACAGCTTTATCAGGTGCTGGGCTTATCACAGCTCACCTTATGCATGGTGACAAGCTGCATTGACTGCATTATTAATCTGACAGGCAAATGCTCCTGTGCAAGGGGGAGCAGACCAGGATATGAACCATTAGATCCAAGGATCTTCCTTGCCAGGATGTGGAGGGGGAGCATCCCTCCCTGCCTTGCCCATGAGCTGTACTGACTTCTGCCTAGGCTACCGCTGCCAAACTGCTCAGGAGAATTGGGTCTGATGACCAAAACGCTGCTCCAAAGTCCATGGAAGCGTGACAAGACCCTCGTTGGCACTAGTGAAGAAGTGTTTTGTCAGTTCGTGGTGTTTAATGAGCCAGCTGAGGAGGGTTTGAGGAAGCTTTTATCATTCGTCTACTGCTGGTAGAAGCAGAAGGCTTTGTTCTTCCTGTGTTTTCTCCTGAAAAAATCTCTCTTTGAGTTCCTTATAACTCTCCATCCCAGTTCTGGGGTAGTGTTGATTCAGCCCATATAGAGCTGGCCCATCGCTGACAGCAGAGCAGAAGTAGGAGCTCCACTATTGAGCTGAGAGGTGTGACACAGACTAAAGTCTTTTTAACAGCTGATGTCTTCTCGTCTGGTGTAGTAACCCATCCCTTCCACTATGGACGAGAGCAAGGCTTCATTTTTCTGGGTGTTTTAAAAAAAAGGACATCAAGACATTCACGGGTTTGACATATAGGCAGTGGTGGCTACCTCATACAGAAACTGGGAATCTTGGATAAACAGCATGAATAGAGTGGAGGGCCTTCTACGTTTGGGGAAACCAAGAAGATATAAATAGTGGGGGTCACCTAACCGTTATAAAACCTCCACAACATAGACACTTATTTCTGAGCTGTTAACGTCAGCATCCTTTACAGTTAATGGAAGGAAACGTGTATCTAAAGTAGCACAAATGCATTTCTGTCAGCTGATTACAGACAGGACCTGGGGCAACTAACTCAAAAGTAGACACTTGTGTTTTAGTCACCTAAGGTGCAGTTCAGCTTGTTGCATTAATCATTACTTACTGTTTTTTCAGCTTCAGGTGCCTAGCATCACTTGAGATAGTGAGAGACATCCCTGTGGGGATGGTGGTTTGGATATAGAACATATGGGAGCCCCGTGCCCTTCTGGACCAGCAGCCAGAGGCTAGGTGGCACCCTCAAAGCTATCTCAAGAGGCACAGCACAGGCTACTCAGGGACATGTCTCCTTACAGGTGTAAGAGGAGGGCGCTTTGGAGCCCAACAACAGGGCAAGTTTCTGCAATGCTGGGCCAGTCAAACCTTCCTTCTTTTTGGCTGTGGCTGGTGGTGAAGTTAAAGGTAGACCAGCTCCACCAGTCCATTCACGTGTAAAGAAAGATCATAGAATCATGGAATCACAGAATGTTTGGGGTGCTAAGGGACGTTTAAAGGTCATCTAGTCCAACCCCCCAGCACTGATCAGGGACATCTGCAACTAGAGCAGGTTGCTCAGAGCCCCGGCCAACCTCACCTGCAATGGTTCCAAGGATGGGGCAGCGACCACCTCTCTGGGCAACCTGGGCCAGGCTCTCACCACCCTCAGCATAAAAAATTTCTTCCTTCTCTCTAGTTTAAACTAATCTCCCTCTTTTAGTTTAAAACCATCACCCCTTGTCCTGTCCCAACAGGCCCTGCTCAAAAGTCTGTCGCCATCTTTCTTGTAGGCCCCTTGAAGTACTGAAAGGCCACAATAAGGTCGCCCTGGAGCCTTCTCTTCTCCAGGCTGAACAACTCCAAATCACATTGCCTTGGCTTGGTTCCTTTGCCTGATAAGCAGGTAGTGATCTCTAGGTTCATCTGGTGGCCCCCTTGAATTTAGAGCCAGACTTGGACCCCAGCTCACCTCTGAGGTGTGATTACACTGATGCAACGCACCAAAGACGGTAGGATAGACAGGGCTCTTTGAAATGTTTGCAGTGATTTATCTCCTGTAATATAAAGAACAGCTTTGTACTACAGTTTTCTTCAAAAGTTTAATTAAAAAGTTCTCTTTCTTTCTTTCCTTTTGTCCTCTGAAAATATGAGGAGAAAGGAGACGGATAAAAATAACATAGAAGTGAAGTTAAACCATGCAAATGTTGATTAAAAAGTATCAACCCACTCTACTGTGAAATGCTAACAATGGTTCCCATGGCTCCGGCCTCCCAAGTCAGAATAGCCCCAGTGGGTGAACTTTTGATTTCTAAAAGCACAGCCACTTCTCGAATGGGCACCGTTCGTTACTCACCCCTGGAACAGCAATATCTGCTGCAGGAGATAAAATCGCCTGGTGAGCTCCCATCTTTGGAAAGTGATGTCAGTCAAATTCCAACTTGAAACAAGCTTCACACCTTTGAACAGCGTGGGTAGGTAGTAATGGGAACAAAACACCAACAGGGACCATGATTTATT